>QQSS02194246.1:0-12787 GCA_003687565.2 Craspedacusta sowerbii
CATACATACATACATACATACATACATACATACATACATACATACATACATACATACATACATACATACATACTAACCAAGTCGAAAACACAGAACTCTCAGCAGCGAACCAACTTACTTCACTTTTTTCCTTAGCCCGACGAAGGATCTTCTCTTCGATTGATCCACGAGTAACCAGGCGATAAACGGTAACCTGACGGGTCTGACCAAGACGATGGGCACGGTCCATAGCCTAAAAAAAAATTATGGCACGACTGCATGAAAAAAAAAAGCAAGCTCGGATTACGAATCAACCATATTTAGCAGTGTGTTTCCAATTTACCAGGCAGAAAACCAGACTAAGCGAAATTTCTCAGCCCTCCTGGATATCGTCAGGGAACACGATCAAGCAAAAAGTAACCTATCATTATCATAAGGAGGAACAAAAACCTTACGGTACACTACGTTTACAGTAGGCGTTCTACGCATTCTCCTTTTAGTAATTGAAACCTGACCATCGAAAGATCTTCGTCGACCATAAAAGGCGAATCAAACGAAAAAATGGCGAACAGCAATTGCGCCCAGCACCACAACCAGCGCTCACCTGCTGATCAACAGTTGGATTCCAATCGCTGTCATAAAAGATGACCTTCAAAACACAGAGAGTAAGCTCATCGACAAACGTTTTCATAAAACACGTACGAATGATAAAAACAGCAGGTCATGCTTTCGCATGCAGAGGGATCACAAGCTAATTAAGCGTCAAATCAAAGGAGCCGTGCATAAATAACTTTCAAATTAAAATTAGCTGGCCTACCGTATCCGCAGCAGTCAAGTTAATTCCAAGACCACCGGCACGAGTACTCAGAAGAAAGGCAAAGATGTCACCCCTGTAATGTTAAAAAAAAGGTGCAGACCATGTAATGTTAAAAAGAAACTGCAGACCTAGTATTGGTAAGAAGAAACTGCAGACTTAGTACTGGTAAGAACAAACAGCAAGCCCCAAACTGTTACGAAGAAACTGCAGACCCAGTAATGTTAACAGACATATCCGTTCATTCCGAAGCGTCTGAGCTACGAAAGTTCAGACTAGGCATAGCAGACGACCTATTTAAAAGCTAAATTAATCTCACCTGGTCTGAAAATTTTGCACCATGTCTCGCCTGTCCGATATCTTAGACGAGCCATCCAGTCTCATGTAAGAATGATCTCGAAACCGCATAAATTCCTTAAGATAATAATCCCGGAAAAATCTAGGCCCCTAACCACGAAGAACTACCGAATGCTGTAACAGCCCCATCGCAGTAGCATCTGAAAACCGCTTTGAATACGCCAGGTAGAAAAACAAACTGATAATTTGATTGATCAAGTCGAGGAGTAAGCGAAGCTAGTAAGAGCAGCAAATTTGAATACACCATAGCAAGAAGAGCAAAACTAATACCCATTTGCCAGCTTCCTGACATAGCAGAAATGGACCTTCCTACAGTGACATGATTACATAATACACTACCCGATTACTGTAAGGGGTTACCTCCAGGATGTCGATCATTTTCGTCATCTGGGAGTACACCAGTACGCGATGCCCTTCGGATTTGAGCCTCGAAAGGAGCAAATCGAGAGCTGCTAATTTACCGCTGTCGGATATCAGTGTGCCACGATCTAAACAAAAGAAAAGCAGTCAAAAAAAACAGGAACATAAATTCTAGCTTAGCAAGTAAGTTCACACACGAGCGGCATATGCGGAGTACGGGAACACGATAAAACAAAAAAAATATCTTCATGATTCTGCGTTTCTCGTTGTCGAGAAATACTAGATAAATAAATAAACAATATAAATAAATAAAAATAAAAAAAATAGGCAAAACGATTAAGCAATAAGCCCGAACCCACCTGGAACTTGAACGAGAGACCAGCCTTGAGGAGGGTGACAACCTTCTAGTCCTTGGCATGGTGGCGGGCATAACAGAGCATTGCGTTCGCTTAGGGTAAGAGTGTCTCGCCCTCGAAGAAGAACGTCGGCAAGATCTGAAGTACACATGTGTATTCTCTTGCTGGCATACGCAGCGCTACGGTCCGAGCATACCACGTCAACAGGGGGACAACAAACCTAGAAGCGATAAGTAGCAATTTACGATGAAAAAGGTTTTGGCACCAACAAAAAAGCACGCTACTGCATGGACCTCATTGGGATTATCACAAGATCTGACGGCACAAATTGCACTTTTAAAGGCTCGGAAAAGTACACATACCTTCAAAGCATGCCCAATTAGAAACTTGGGATATGGAACAGCAACACACTCTTGAACAGCCGTGACACCACTAAAAAATAATCGAAGCCAAATAATAAAGACATGGAAAAAAAAATGGAGTGGAGTCTCGCTGAAACATGAAGGATCAATCGCTGCTTGAATGACATGACACCTTTATGTCTGCCGCAACTTTTGCTTAAGTGTCTTCTTGCATACTTGAGATATCAGGCCAGGTAAGCATTTTATGATAACTCAACTACTCAGCCAGCACTACCGAAAAACGAAAGAACGGGTCTGAAAAAAAAAAAAGAACCTCACGACAGCAATTCAACGGAATTATGGGAATCACCTTCTGTCGTCCGGATCGTACAAGCACGGGTATTCCGTAAGTCTGGAAGTTCGCACAGGTCGAAGATAACAGGTTGTGTGACAGGCGATTGGCGCAGCAGTTGAGTTTCGTACAAACAAAAGATCATTCAGTATAGGGCTGGAGCAACGGGCTTCATGCGACACAGGCTTTAAGGGCCAAACCAAGAAGTCACGCGCCTGCATTAACGACCTACGAGTAGAGCAGAGTATCATCCTCAAAAATGTCTCCCCACACCATGTAAACAAATCGAAACAAGGACGGGTGACTATATCAAAGACGTCGATTACAAATAGCAACAAGAAACAACAACAACACCAACAACAACAACAACAACACAGAAACAGATGAGCAATGCCGACATTTGAAAAAAAAAAGGAAAACAAATAATGCTTGTGACATACAAGACTAAATGCGAGACAACGTCCAAGATAATGGGTTGAAAAATGGCATACCACGAATGAATAAAAGGTAATAAACAAAATTTGGTTTCAAAGGCGTTTCTACCATCCGAAACTTCTTACTAGCATCTTTTTGCAACACTCATGACATATCAACCCAAAGTTTTGGAAGCACAGCGAGCGTGTTCGGCGACAGATGAAACACACAAGAAAAAGTAACGTGCCTTTGGGAATTCAAAGAGATTTTCCCCGTGGCATTTGGAGGATGCGATATAGCATGGCACTGAGTAAAGGTCGCTATTTAAGCCATAAGAGAAGAGCGCATACCTTTCTTTGCTTTTAAAAGTCTGCCACATATGCGAGTGGTAAACTAGCTTAGCTTGGTCCAAGACGACAAGTGCGTAGAGCAACCTTAAAAACAAGTCAGCTCCAAATAAAACATGGCAAAGCATAAAAAGGAAGAAAAACACGGTTATAAATAAACCCAGCGAACAAGATAAACAACTTCATGATTGGAGATGCCCTAATCGGCTTTCAATGTCAGACATAACAACAAAACACAGATAAAAGACGGCTGTTTTGGCAACGCCCAACTCGCACAATTGTTTCACAAAAACCTGGGACGTTGATAAGCCCTGACCCCCCTGCACAATAGATGACCTTAGTAAAGGACTGAAATTCTACAAGTCCCTGCAGATGTCGAATCTGCGGAACGCTTAACCAAGCAAAAGAACTCTTTACCTGAAAACTAGACTCTTAAAGCACTGGAACAATTCATGGGGACTAAGATTAATAAATCTGGAGAACGAAAAACAGCTGCCATGTGAATCTAAAAGAAGATCAGACGCAGATGAAGCCTACATAGAGAACGAAGAAGAGCCTGAAAACAACGCAACCAGATCTGACACAAGCGCAAAGCTGAATTCCTTTCCACGGCACGACAATATAGCCAGAAAAAAATGGCTGGTCTTCGCCGACGAACAGAAAACTCGATAGGATAAAGTGCGGAAATTTTAGCCGGCAATTCTATATTTATAAATACCGTATCTTAATTCGAAGCACTCAGGGAAAGTAGACTCAGCACTTACTAAGTGACTCGCGGATATGATCTGGACGCCAAATCTGAAGCTTTTCTTCAAAAAGCCTGGATGGTCAAACAAGATCACACGTTCAAGCAAGAACCATCTTATAAGTAGCTCCGCAGACTTATAAAAGAAACTCATCGAAAAAAAAAGACTTCCCAATGCAGGAGCAAAGATAAAGCCATACATGCATGAGCGTGAACGAAAACAGAAAATCAGTTGTTACTAAAAGGTACGAGACAGGCAAGTACTCACTTCACAGCACTTAAGCTACATGCCTCACAGTACGTAACTTACTGACTAATTTGCCTTAAGGTCATCTAGAATAATAAGACAAAACTGAAACAAAAGGCATACCTGACTTGCGAAACGGGCAACTCTTTAAGTAGCCCTGTGAAAACATGAACAAAGAAATACATCAAATACTCGAAAGTAATTCAACCAACCCCCTACAAACTCGAGACAAGGCTCTTCCCAAACCTATGCTCGGATATCATAATCAAAAACACTTTGCCTCGACGAAAAAAAAAACCACTCAAGTCGAAACGGGGCGGGAATCTTCCGCAACGGTCAGCGGCAGTTGAACAGCATCTTAAACCCGTTCATTAAACCTAATTAAAGGCGACGAGCTCAAAACCGGAATCTATTACAACATTACCCAAGCTACGGCACAGCTATCGCACCGTCTACCCTTTCGAGCGGGCGGACTAAAAGACACTCGCAATCTTTAGACTACACGGAACTGTTAGCACTCTGGCGGTCAAATCGATGGCACATTATTGCCGTTCCAGAAGGAGCATGTTAGAGCTTTCAAGAAATATTCAGTCTCATAAAACTGGTCTCGTTTATCATTTGCCACTGAGGGCGGCTTCAATTTTCATCGAAGTATTGTTAGCAAAAAGGTAGCAGTCTAGAGTAATTACTTGCTGCATGTAACGCCACAACCGAAGCCAAGAGCTTAAGAGCGCATTCTTACATTCCATCCCATTCCGAAACAAGGCTACATGGCTAAGCGAACTTTCATGCGAAAACTAGCAGATAAACTACCAGACAACCTCGCAGATAAACTTACTGCAACCGCGACACAACGACACTACAAACAGCATATCAAAATACGATTCTTCCAAAGATTGAGAATCACTAACTACAATACAGTCAAAGTGCAGGAATGCAAATGTCTAGCGTAGCTCTATTCGCAGAGCAGCTTTTGCTACGTTTGTTCGGTTTCAGTTAACTTGTGATGACCCTAGATATTCATGTCACGATCTTTTTAGATAAAACAGCCCATAGTGGCAAGGTACGGCCTACATGTTTCCTCCAATAATTTTATAGCTGTTTTTCTTTTTTCATCAAAAATCAACGTTAAACCCTGATGGAGATTTTCGAGTCGGCCAAACTTACAGATTGCCAGGACTGGGACAAGGTATAGTTAATCTACAGCCTCGAAAAATAGTTGTTTGCAGTGCTGTCTTTAAATCCATTCATCGCGCCAAATTGCAAAACAAGGCTATCATTTCAAAAGAAGAACGTAAAAAGTCTAGGATATTTTTTCGAAATTTACGATATTATTTCGGACGTATTTAAGATATTATTTCGAAATACTCACCATGTCTGTAAATAAATTTAGGAAGAATGAGCGGGTCGATCTTGAAGAACAGAGGTGTCTTCGGGTGCTTCCTTTCAAATAGCTCCGGATGGTTGCACACCTTAAGTTAATAGAAGCGATAACCACAATGAAGACCTTAAGACCGTGCAAATTGCGTCCACTATACTCAGATCCTCAGGATTTCCAACACTAGAGGTTTTGCAGAGTAGCCAATTAAATGGGGGATACTAGAGATAGTGATGGAAAAAAGTTATGAATTTAAACCCTCGCACCCTTACACAAGACCGCCTGATGTTAAGCAAACGCCAACCTTTCGAAATTGCATAACAAGATTCATCAGCATCGATGTGGACTGGCTAACACCCGATGCTGTCGACGAAGACGATAAAACCAAATCTTCGTATCGGATCTTGTTCTTAACAGCCTGGTAAAATAGTCTCTGCCGGGAAGACATTTCGCAAATAACTTTGATCTCGATCTAAAATAGCAAGTACAAAAATATTTAATTAAGCACCATAGGCTAAGCACGTTATTTCCACCGGCAGATCACGAAGAACATAATCCGTGTACTTTACCAAGCCTGTATAATTTTACCAAGAACACACTGCAAAACGAGATCGATCAACATATAAGCCACGCTGGCAATAAACAAACCTTTTCAGATAGTTCATTTTCAACATCCTTCTTCACTCGTCGCAACATAAATGGTTTTAGTATCATATGCAATCGGGAAAGTTGGTCTACAAGGAGAAAAAAAAATTAGAAGAAAAAAAAAATTCACAACGCAAGGACAGCGGAAGCGCTGAAGCAGCTTGCATATAGCAGATCTCCACTGTGCACATCACGCGACGAGGTTCAACAAAAGCAAAATTATTGCTAATTAATTCGGACCGCAACGACAGCTTTCAAGCATGTCATGGCCGAATACGTAAGAAAATGAATAAGCAATATTATTACTTTGTACATGCTACAAAGGTTTCAAAGCATAGTGAACAAAAAATGCTCAAAAAAGAAGCATGGTAGTACTTTTTCTGCTATAAAAGATCTAATATTTAAAAAAAAAAAAACAATTTAACGGCTTTAGTCTCTCACAAGAACCATCATAAGAACCCCCGCGCAAAAAAAAAACCTCGTCCGTAAGCACAGGAAAATCCTAGGTTAAAGCTGTCAACTGCAGCATAGTGCATTTCACACTACTACAAACACGCACAAACACACGCACGAACACACACAGCCACACACAAAACGCACACACGCATACTATAACATAGACGCAAAGTAAATGCAGCAAATTCATAATAATGCAAAATTTAAGGACTATGGATGTAAAAATTAAACGACTCCAAGGTGCTAGAACAAAGCTAGACTCATATAAACAACATACTCTGATTAATTACGGATTTCTTCTCAGCGGCATGGTTTTCAATATCTTTTGAAAACCACTCATTGAATTCTTCGTGGCTGTCAAATAGGGTAGGCATGATAAAGTGAAGAAGTGCCCACAGCTGAAAGAGCAGACATGATACACAAGTTATGGGTCATCCCAAATTTTCATTTATGATGCAAAAATAATACAACGAACTCCTAAATTCTCTTTTAATACAATTCAAGTAGCTTGATAGGAAACTTTTGGACCATGCCAAGATGATAGTACACCGGGTTAGTAATTCCGAATCCCAAAATTTACGCAAAGGAAATGGCGTAATGACGAATATGAACTTTGACACTGCTTAAAGTCTGAAAAAATAAGAGAGACCGTAAATTGGTAGAATACGCAATAAATAACTGCCACCAACATTATGAGCTATGAAATACGTGACAATTGTCTGGTTGAAGCCCATACCGAGTAAGGCGATTGCAACAATGCAAATATCGAAATTTGCTTGCCATCAGACTTTAAAACAAAACTCAGTTATAATTCGACAGCGGAGATTTACAAAAGATTTACTAAATTTTGAATAGAAAATCTAGCATAAGCTGCTTATTGCTTATAGAGGCCTATCGCACCCCAACCGTTTGCGCCGACCAAAGAGGGGTCATAGCAAAAGAAAAACTACCAAAACCCTAATCGCATGAGGATTATGAGTTCACATAGTACTCTAGCCACGGCAGGCCAAGGCCACTTAGAGATCCTGAATTCCCTATATTTCAGCAAAGCATCCTTTCACCCGATTAACTTACCTCAGCCATGGAGTTCTGTATTGGTGTTCCGGTTAAAAGTAGCCTGTTGCGACAATTGTATCCAAGCAAAATCTTCCATCGAACGCTAGGGCATAAGTTAGGCAAGGACAACTTATACAAAGCGAGCAATCCAGCATTCTCAAAACGTTAGACTACACAAGTCATGACTAGAATCCAGAGAAAACTTGGATATAAAATATTAAATGCTTTGATAGAGGCAACTAGCAACACAGAACATAAACGCTGAATTACCTAGAGCTGCTCTTAATAGCCTGTGCTTCATCAAGGATTACGTATTGCCACTTGATTCTCTGAAAGTATTTCACGTCTTGAACAATCTGAAATAATTTTACATAATTATGGATGATGCTCTCGAATAGCACACTCTTTCAAGTTTATGTCAAGCAAACCATTAACCAACTCAAAAAAAACCTTAACTTCCCACTCAATCAGTGTCCTAACCATTCATTCCAAACATTCATAAACAGCGTATTCAGGAACCCGAACGTCAAAGACTAATTTAAAATACAGCTGTCACTGACCAGCTGATAGCTTGTGATCAGCACATGAAAAGGTGCGTTCTCTTTTGTGTTTATGTTAATTCCCTTTTGGTTCCAAAATTTGCGAAGACTCTTTCTATCGCCAGGGTTTCCCCAGTAAGGAAGCACCTACAAACATGAAACAGGTTACGAAACCGATTGAATATGGATACAACGCACTGCATGCACTAACATGCAGTAGATGGGCTTGAAAAACCTTAATAGCAATAAAAAAACAAGATGTGAGCATCAATTAATAGCAAATATGTTTGCACATCTGCATGGCACAGGATCGAAAAGCACGTTATAGCTTGAGGTCACTGGAAACAAATATTCAAAGCAGACGGTCACAAACAAGACTACGTTTTTGCAAAGTCACAAAGCCTTCTGGGCAAAAAATCGACAGAACGACAATCCGCATTTAGTAAGTAACGAAAAGAAGAGTCAGCTAGATTACTGAAACGCACCTTGAACTCAGAAACAAATCTTGAAACCTCCTGCTGCCAATTATGAAGTGTGGATGCCGGAGCAACAATTAAAAAAGGTCCCCATATGTCGTGAGCCTATAGGACAAACAAATTTCAATATCCAAAATTGGCAAAGCCTTCAGAGTGGAGCTTCACTCATCGCAACACCAATATATTAAACTATAAATAAACCAGAAAGGTAACAGAATTAATGCACAAATGAACCTATTTGTCATTCTTTTGCTATCTAGATGTGAAACTAGGCAATTCAACGACAATGATGATAGAGCACATGTACATAGCAAAAGTACACAGGCTGCTTAATCGTTCTTATCCTATAAATCGTCTTATAATTCACGATTTTTGTCATACCTTTCATCTATTTTCAAAATTTCAAGACAGGAGCGAAAGACATCTTAGATGAATTAAATGCCAAGAACACTAAACTCAACTTTGACCTATTGCAAGATAGTCAGCTTACCTCAGCTAGATACGCTAGAAAAGCGATGCTTTGTACCGTCTTCCCCAAGCCCATCTCATCTGCTAGGATTCCATTGATTCCCTGTTCATACAGATTGGCCAACCAGTTCATTCCCTGGAGGAGGTTAGAAGATGGAACATACAACATAAAGGTCTTTTCAGACATGGGCCAACAAGAATAAACCAGAAACGACCTAAATTTTGGAAGGACCACGACTGAAAGCGCGAATCTTATGAACTTAGTACAAAATACTTTTGGATTTCTTGAAAGAAGCAAACAACGACAAAAGTGAGCCCTGATAAAGTACAGGCGCATCAACAATTTAAGAAAAGAACAGGGCGCACCCAAGTTTTCTCGTAACCCCCTTGCCGCACTGCACTACATTTCAGCAAATAACCTCTGCTCAGTGATTAGCACGCACATACAACATGAAGCAGAATATAGACTCATTCAAGAATCATAACTGCGCCATTTGGCCCACTTTCGAGGGAAAAAACTACGTTCGAATTGAACTTTCTGTTCAATAGACAGAAGCTTGTCAAGACACTGCATGTGGTATCACACATAAAACTATCTATTCACAGATTGAAGCGTACAATCAGGTGGAGGGGATTTTGCAAGAGTCTCTGAGAAGCAGGTCTCATTAGCATTAAGCATGGCTATCACCAACAACCCGAAGAGGAGAACATGCCATGAAGACAAAAGCTAAGTATCATATCTGATAGAAAAGCAAAAGGAATCTGGATGCTTGCAACTTTGCGACTCATGATCTAAATAACGAACTCTCATAAGATCTATTGGTGGCTCGTCGAACAGAAGCAGTAGAGCTTGGCCACGGCAAAGCGTCAACCTTTATAGCACGCAAAAGTAGCAAGCAGACACGCAAGTCTACAAGCAAACAGCCAACTTCCATACATGTGAAGTGATACAGCACAACTTAGAGCTAACAAAAACAACATACATCAGGCCTGGAGATTTACCTTAAGTTGGTAGCTTTTCAACTTTCCCTCGAATATCCGAGGTTGGGGATTGTCAAATTCCTTGTTCATAACAGGATTAGCTAAACTAAATGAACCATCAAATGACTGCATCATAGCAGATTTCTTTTCCGAGACGAAGTCGAAACTTGCGGCCTGAAAGACAAAATTACACCAGTACTTGACCGTGCTGATAGCATCTATATTAGACAACTCTACTAAGAGCAGAACAATCCTTCAACGTAAAGTTTACTTCAGGGGCAACACAGCTACAACTGAGTATGCAACAGCGAATTCTGAATCCGAAACGCTATACAAAAACAGTCGCTAAATAAAACACTTCTTCTGAAGAATTCACATTAAAAAAAGCTTCCAGTACTTACTCTCTGTTGCTGCAAAATGACCGCATTCCTCGCGTTCATAAGTGCTTTTGTTTTCATTGCATCTGCATCTAAATCGGCACAGAAATAATCCATGTACGATTGCGCACAAACTATCTAACATTAACATAATGCAACTAAAGTAACTCCAGCTCACCAACAAACATACCATAGTCATCATCCCCATTGCAAAAACCTCCATGTACAGAACGATGCATCGAAGTAGGTAAGTGCTGATCGTCTAGCTTTTTAAGAATGTTGCTCTGGATGCTGTCCTCCATAGCTGTACCTGAAGCAAATATTCGAGGTCGTTTCAACTGTACAAGTGACTTTCCGAGAAGGATGACTTAACTATTCTTTACTTCCGCAAGCAATAAAAACCCATCGCTCACTACAAAGTGCAACACGTGATGAATTACATCCGACTTTTACCACTCAGTCAACGAACCAAAAATCAAGGATTCCTTGACGTTTTTTGTATCTGGCGCAAATACATAGAAAGGCTAAACATGGTCTAAAAAACACGTCAGATTTAGAATAATTATAAAGACTTCACCTTTCATTTTTTTGCTCATGAAATGAGCATACAGCTCTGTTTGAGTTATGAGGAAGTTTAGCTTTCTTTGTTGACGCTTCATCTATGAGAGAAGCACCGACAAAAACCTTGACACCGTGTCATTTTAACAGTTCTTTAAACAGCGTCAGGGACAAGCAAAATATAAAGCAACTGCATATTATTCCTAATTCCTTCACCTGACTTTAAAGGGCATTACAATTACAGGCCTTTAAAAACCCAACTAAGGGATTAGAGACTAACAATAGCAGGCAATGGTGAAATTTTTGTGATGCTAACCTCCCTCATTTCTTCGTCTTGACGCCGCTGTTCGAGAGCTTCCTTTTCAGCTTTCTTCCTGTGTTCTTTTTCGACCTTATCAAACTTTCTCCAATATAGCAACATCTGCACGATTAAAAAAATTATTCAAAACCCACACGAAAATAAGTCTTCAAAATGATCTATAGACATATTATAACATAACATAATATTATATAGTACAATAAAAGATAACACAATATAATAAAATATAATATAATATAATATTATTTAAACTTCAAGCGTGTATTTCACTGCACATAGCGTGATTTAATACAGCTGGTTATCTAAGTCTGGCACTCGCTTTACAGGTATGCCAGGTCAGCTTTGATCGAGTTACCAATGTAAAAGTTTTGGTTCTGTCCATTCTTGATCGCGCCTGCAGAAGATGTAGGAAGTCGATCTTATGGTAATGTTCATGAGTTTCCTTATCGATATCTGCGACTCTGGCTCGCTTAAGTCAATATATTCCATCCAGTCTTTTTAGTTCCACGCGTTATTTGCTATCGTTCCGAGTCCACCAATCGAGATGTTCAGAAACGAAACTTTTCCTTGCTTTTTGTGAAGCAAGTCCTTTATCTTCTCACGCTTTCTCTCGGCGTTTTTGTATAGATTTGGATCAAAGCCTACGGTCATTCCATCACAAATACGCTTTTTCGCAATTGCAATTAGGTCCGGACGAAGGTCATCTGCTGATATAATTGACGGTGGTGCAAACTCAGCCCCTTCAAGATCTGCATACACCGTCAGGTCTTTAATGCCCGCTAGAGCTCGTGCAAAGCTTATTAGGACAGAACTGACACCATTCCAGGTATACCTTCCACTCTTGAATGCGGCTGGGCAAGCACCAACTACGTGTCCGAGTGTTTGTTGGTTAAGGCAGAAGTCACATAGAAATTTACCTGATCCCCACCGGACCATGTCGTTCCTGTTGGGCGGAGTATTATTCAAATATGGGGTTGAAAAGTTGTATGTGCTACGAGGCATGCTTTCCGATGCCTGGCACGAGTTGCTTGTGCTGCTTGGAAGAACCAAGGCCCAAATTGATTTAATTACAAGCGACTGGGACGAACGCTCAGCGTTTAGCCTATTCTCCGTCACTGCCTATATTTCTTTAATTACTTTTCTTGTTGCTATGTATCCATCAGCTTGGATGGCTTCGCCGTTGCTCGTAGAGTGGTATAGTAATAGAATATAATAGAACATG
>QQSS02194268.1:0-12785 GCA_003687565.2 Craspedacusta sowerbii
CTTGCATCGCCACGCGTGTCGGTTTTTACCGGCTGTTGAGGCGAAATCTTTCAAGCAGAATCCACAAACAACAAAAAACAAAGCAATAGCCATCAGAAAAGTACTCCTCATAGTTCATGCAATGTACTGGGAATGGTGTACAGAACGACATTATACTTATACATTCAATAGGACTTAAGCAATATAAACAACAATGGTACTAAAAAATCTATACGTCTTGAAACTTGCGGAGAAAACAAAGAAAAGCCTAATGCAAGTGTCATGTTTGCATTCTGCAGTCGAAGGAATGTAAAAGGCCTCACTATGCTAACCAAGATGCATCAAATAAATAAGAAATACGGAGAAAAAAACACCGCTCCTTGGCCGGGAGGAAGCGTACGCCGGACTAGCAATTGAATTTTACAAAGGATTTTTCTGGCGGACTGGGCAGCCGGTAATCCTTACGTGATTTGGGGACAGGCTGCCAAAACTGCGATGAGCTCGGGCGCTTATGCACTTGAGATCTTAATATGTTCTCGCGCAAACAGTGCAGTCGAGAAATCCAGCGGTTTTAAAAACGTAATGGAACTTCATGTGGCTCCTTGGCCAGTCGTTTTTCAACAAGGTTTTAAGAATGCTTAAGCTAAAGAGTGCAAATGATTTACCAAGTATCCGAATTTACCTTAAAGTTGCAACATCATTAGAACGGGTAATTTTTTTTTACATTGGTCTAGGAAAACGTCAGGACATCAAGAACACATCCTTAGAGTTTAGCAGGAACATATACTTTCCTTCTCTGGTCTCAAAATCGATTGTGTGGTGTTTAAGTCATTCGGTATTTGCCATCCTTGAGATTTTAAGGCTTTTGCCGTTCTGAGTGATGCTTAATGCAGACTCTTTGACTTTCTTCATGAACTAAGTATGGGCGATTCCCGCCTTCCTTTCTAAAGTACCTGCGGAACCCTTCAGAGCCTGTTGGTATTGCCGTACTTTTAAAATTAACTCCTTCCTCCTTCGGCGGATCATTCTATGCCGCATTCAAGGAAACTATTCGAGCAGATTGCAAAGAACGATGACTCTCTGGATCTGGCACATATTTATGCATAGCCATGTTTCCCGCGTAAGGCGCCTGTGCTTCTGTGCCTAGCACTTATACCCAATTCATACTTCGGAGACGCTTTAAGCTCGTCCGGGGGAGGGAAAGGACAGCCTAATTACCGCGTGGCTATTGACCCGAAGGGCGCGTCGGGGGTGAGACAACATGAATGAGCGGAAGGAAGGGAGCGTGTGGCGTAAACGATTAACTGAATCCAACTAAAGCGTTGGTCTTCCGTTTCCATTGTCCTCCAACCAACGCGTTTCCCAACGGTTGCCAGCGTAAAGGTGGGTCACACTGCGCGCGGCGTGTGTGCGCGCTCAACTATCTTAAATTAGAACAGAGGCTTTCCTATGCGGAGGTTCACACTGCGCGCGTGAAAATCGCGCCTTGCCTTGAGCGATTAGAGCATGTTCTTTTTTTTTTTAATTGACCGCGCTGCCAACTATGACTGCAACCAATCGCCACTCAAACTTTACCACACGTGACCACGGCAAGAATTTTTACTTCTCAAGAATTTTGGCGGTAGTTTCAGTCCGTGACTGAAAACAACAAAATAAACATGACTCAGCCATACTGAGGCATTAAGCAGTCGCTTCTTGTAGAATTATCGTTTCGTCTTCCTTGTGATTAAGTGTAACGGTATTAAGGTCGCCAAAAGTAGACACGTTTTATAATGAGGAACTTTTAAACGATTAACTTTACGTCAGAACTTATCACCACCAACCAAAAGAGCTTTTTTGGTAGAGCTAGAAAGGATGGATGAAGAACGATTTACAGCAGCAGTTTGCCGGCATCAGTGCCTCTACAATAAATGGCGCTTTTTAAAATTTTTTAAATATGCGTGTATAATATTACAACATCCGCAACAAAACGTCTACGACTACAAAATAAAATAAAAATGAAAATAAAATAAAATAAAGTAGTCAACGCCATGCACCTTACGAAACACTAACCACCATATTAAAACGGAAAATAAAAATCTACAAACTCTTTAAAACGGAGACCACCACGTGGCGAGCAGGATACAAAGAAACTTAGAATTTTCCTATCAAATGGCGCTTTAATCGTACAGAAATCGGGAAAGTCGAGAGAGAGCATGAAAAGATTTAGCTTAGAAGTAGCAGAAGCAATTCATGCTCCGTACCAACGGCCGTTCGCGAGCGGTGCTTCAGGCAATTTTTCGCGCGCAGTGTCACCCCACTCGCCGAGCTCGCTAGCGATAATTGAAATAAACTGTTTTGAGCTTTGATAATTGATTAAGTTTATCAGCTACATTGCCAAGCGTCGCAAATGACCATATGCTGTGTAGGTCCGTTTTTCGCATTCAAGTGTCCGATTATAATTTGCTCCAATTGTATGACCAGCTCTGGTAAATCACCGTCACAATTATGATACTAAATCATCAAACAAAGCATATTAGCGTTTAGATTTCTTTATAGCCCTCTCTCGTTTCCATTTTTGCATAAATATTAGACATTGTCAAGTATACTTGCTTGTTATCCATAGGCAGTTGTGTGTAGCAGTGCGGCCACTCGGGTCTTTGTAGAGTCTATGCAGAAGAGCAGTGGCTAATAAAAATATTTTCTACTGGCTTTTTCCATTGTTAATTGAGTTTATCTGACCTTTTTCTTGTCTCTCTACACTGAAACCTGTTCATTCTCTGTATTGTTTTTGTATGTAGCAAGGATTAAAAATAGTAGCATTTTACTGACATGGTGATTGTACAGTAGCCCATAATAGTCACTTAGTTCGTCCACCCAGGACAGTGTAAACTTAGCACGAGGAGTGGTTAGACGTGTCATACTTACTCTTGAGCAAGGACTTCTTATTCGTGTTTACATCGAGATCGTATAGCCTGCATTTATTGTCATCATACACAGACACGTACCTTTGCACTTTTCTACAGTGATGCATGTCCAAACCTTCTTAGCGTCACTGCAATCTGCCAGGTGACCCTATTTTGAACCAGTTGGATGAAGACCGCTCAGCCTAAAATTGTGGGCCTGTTCCCTGTGTCATACATCTGGGCATAGTTTATGAATGATGTTCACCATCATTTCTCCACCTGTCTGCTATAAATCTGCTAGCATGCAATTGGCACCAGGTGCTTTGTTCAGACTAAGTTCTATTAGCTGAAACAATATATTGTCGATTTTAGAAGTGGTGGTTCTTTCTCCGTTGGCCCACTCCCACATCAAGTGTTCTTAATCAAGGTTGTGCTTAAGATTGACTGTTCACATAACGCATATGTAAGGGAGTGAGAAGTGTTCATTATGATGAAGGTGATGATAACATGGGCCACTTTACCATAAGTAAGATCAGTTGGTTGTAGTACATTTTAGTGGTGTAGTTGCTAACTGTGAAATGTTAATAGTCCCTCATATTTCCTCACTTTTCCTAGAGCTTTTTAGCTGGTCAAGTGGAAGGTTTTAGACTGATTTTGCTAGGCTCATAGTATGGCTAGCCATTCTTTAAAGGTTTTAACCTTCTTTTGACCACTTTGACCAAAGTGCTGAGTATTTTGTATCTACAAGCCGGCAAATTGTAGCCATGCTGTTTCTTTGCTGTAAAGTGTACTTGGAGATCACAGATTCTGAAAGAAAATCTGTGCTGGGTGTCTTTGACTTTTGGGGTTTTTTTATGCAGATATTAAAAATGTAAAGTTTGACATAAATGATATAACATTGTCTGGAAGCCAGGTAAGCAGTGAAAAACCTAGCACCTGCTGTTTGTTATTTGTATTTAGATCCCTAGGCATACACATTCAAAACAGGCTTCTCTTACCCTTTGATGTTAATGTGTGTTGATGATTTTCTTTGTAAGGATAATTTTAACTTTTAATTGGAGACTGCTAAGTACCTGTTATAACTTAAGAAGGCATTAAGCCAGACACAGTGCCCAAGGTATTTTCGTAAATTTGTCAAAATTGTGATCTAACTGATTAAATCTATTATTGAGTCTGTTATCAACTTATAATATAGGTTTATTTAGTATTGAAAGGCTGTGTAAATGCTTTTTCTATTCAACTGTAAGCACTGCTGCTTTGGCAGGTTGGCTAGTGACAAAGACTTTTATGTTAGTAAGTATCTTTACACTCACTATGTCTGGTATGCGAACAGGTTTGCAGTTAACTGTGATACTTATAGCCCACAAATTAGTGCAATTTTGTCACCTTTAGTTTGCTGTTTTTAGGATGTCAAGTAAGAAAATTGCGATTCCAGTTAAAGTCTACTGGGAGAAGGTGGAAAGTCAAACAGATTCTGTTAGGGATGTAACAGACTATTCAACATATCACAAACCTGGCCAAGTGGTAGACTCCCATCGTGTGACTGTTACCGCAAAACCATGGCTTATCCCAAAGAAGTCAGGCAGGGGGAACAAAGAGCTGTCAGAGATCCGACCATCGACTGAAAACATGCAAATGAAGCATAATCCCGTTAATTTTGTCACTCCTCCTGGCAGTCAAAGTTCTTCATCAAGTTCGAGGCCTGTGACATTGAAGGACTTATGTCACGAAGATAAGAAAAAAGTTGCAAACTTAATTCAGGAACTAGCTAAGTTCGGGGAAGAGAAAGAAAATGCTGTTGAGCAACTTCACCAGGCTACACTTGATTTTGAAAAAAAGCTACAGTTCCTGTTGAGTGAAAAGGAAAGTGCCATGAAAGAGCAGGTGCGATTGAAAGAAAAACTTCTTGAATATCAGTTTGCAATGAAAAGCCAATCTAAAGCTAATAGTGCATGTTTGAGCAATATTATTGCAGATCCTTCCAGTCTACCTTACCAACCAGTTGCCTATTCTGTGAATGATGAGAAGGTTAAGAATTCTGCTCCTTTGGATATAGAAACATCTGCTTGTAATGATCAAGGGCCTGCAACATATTACTATCTTGGAAAGGCAGAGCCTAATCATTTCTATGCGGGTGAAAGGCCCGCTAATATTTCTGCTGGAGCACACATGGAGTCTGAATTGCTGAAAGATGCTAATTCGCTAATTCATACAGCTAATGTGGGCGACAAAGATCCTGCCATGCCATGTGAAGGTGTGTTAATTTCTGATGAAATGCAAAAATCTCTTCGCGCACCCTCATGTAATGACGATATATTTAAATACACCCTTCTTGAACAGCAATTAAAACTTCAGACGCAGCAACGGCAGCTGCAGCAGCAGATTGAGCAGCTGCAACTTTTACAGCAGTCTCTTGTTCATCATAACTCTAATACAACCAAACGGCTGACTCCGAATCCCTTTCTTCATCCCACTGAGGAATCTTCGAAAAATGCAAAAAATAATGATAAGGGGACAGATACCATTTCTTTGCATTTCTCTGAAGTCAATGAGCATCAACAGCAAGGTCGCATTGAGCTGCAAGACAACACCCCGACGTCGGTGGTGTTAGATAAAGCTTCGAGGGATGCAATTTGTCAAGTGGACTTAACGTCATACCCAAAGCTTATTAAGAGCACAATTCCTGAAAAAGGCATCGCGAGTGGCCGTGTCAGTAATGCCAATGAAGTCACGGAAACTTTAGATTCCTCTGAGCAGAAAGTAAACACTGACCCTGCTAAGGACCAAGGACAGAGTGTCGAAGTGGATGGCGATGGATTGCCACCAGTTGCAGCGGAAATTGTTCGCCCTGCGCAAGTAGCTGCTTGTCAATCTAGTAGTAGTCTACATAAAAAGAAGAGTGGACTAAAAATTGAAAACGCTAGCTCTCGCAGCAAGCCTTCAACTTCGGAGAAATCGCAACTGCTTGGCAACATAACTAGTAATTCAAGTTTGTTTGATTCTCACTCGGTGTCTGCTAGCTGTCAAACTTCAGCTTTGTTAAGAAGGCATTTTCAGCCGTCTTCTGTACTTGAGTTGGTGGATGGCATAAAGCCAAAATCTACTAGTACCTCGCTTCGGTCATCCTCCAAGAGTGAAGGCAGTGTAAAGTCTGCTCGGCACGGGTCTGGACTTCCCTATATGCGCTCAGTGTCCCTGTATCATAGATCCCCGCCTAGTTTATGGCGTAGTAATAATAGTGGGCTTACTGGAGCTAGCACCCGCGTACTAAGCATGTCAAGACAAAGTGATGTGGTTGCACAACGCCGTAGTCCTATCGATCGTAATGTGACTAATGATGAATCTTTAGACGACAGTTTGATTGAAGACGTCTTTTTCTTGTGATATGGGTATTCTGTTTTGTTAGATTCATGATCCCATGGGATTAAGTGAGCGTCGAACACTTTATGTACTCACTCCTGGTTATTCCACGTCGTGAGGCTCTGTTCGGCATGTGGCTGCTGCTTTTATTTTGGTTTCGAGATCAATTTGGCATCTCACTTTGGCCTAGTTATGATCTAGTTTTACCTCATTTAGTTTTTTTTTGTTGGCGTTCTAAGTTGCTGCTATACAATAAGTTTGCTTAAGACCCATATCCTGTGGTTCCCGTCGTATGTATTTATATATTTTGAGCTTGTCCGTATGTTTATTGTATGCCTGTTGTGCGCATGTTGATCTTCTTATCTGTTGTTCTATGTTTTGGGCAAGCCCTCATGTTTAGTATATCTCTCATGGAACTGTAGCTGTATGTAGTTTTAAATAAGAGCACTGTAAAATGATAATTACAGTCCACTTGTTTGGTACTTCTCCTCCTACAGTTGGTAGACTGTGCTTTCCATATGTCTTAGTGTTTGCCCTGTTGTTATGCGTTCATTAATTTTTGTTTTCTTTTCTTTGCTTGCGTGCTCGGTTATAAGTATTGCAATATATCGTAATATATAAACGCGGATGTCCAGCAATCCGATTAATTATGTGGTAGTCCTTGCTTGGCACTACTTCCACCAGGTTCGGGATAGGTTGCGGCTGTTGTTGTTTTTTTTTAAATTCAGTTAGTACTTATTTGATAGCTAGTATTTGCGTTGCATTTTTATTCCTGCCGCCAACGTTGCGGAAGATGCAGTCTCTATAATATTGTTCAAAAAGCCACATGCTTTATGTCTCTTCTTCCTCGAGCACAGGAAGCCAGGCATGAGGATGGCGCTCTCTTTGGGATGTACTGTAATTAAATATTTTTTCGTGCAAATTATGTGAGCGGGTGATTTAAGATTTAAGAAGAAAATAAGTTTTTGAGAATTGTCTCGATTTTATTGTTGTAAATCTGCCGTTCAGGATCTGTGTGAATTTGAGTGCTGAATGTAGTTCGTTGTTTGATAGTTCAGGTTCTAGGTCACTGCATCTATTTTCAAAGTCTGCCTTTTATTAAATATGGGTACAGTTTTTCGCTAACTCTGTTGCATTTGTGGCAGGCATTGTTGAAAGTGTATTTTCGGCAGGCTTGTTACTCCCCTAATTTGGCCATCGTCGTAGCAGCCATGTTACATCTGTTATCCTTATTTTGCATATAAAGTTGATTTGTATTTAGTCAGTTTCAGCGTAGTTTCATGACATGGTGGTGGTCATAGTTCAAATAAGCTCTTTTTTTTTTTATTTAGTTGATCTCTCTAATAGCGAACATGCAGCAACGTTTAGAACACATCCGAGTGTTCATGAATCGGGGTTTGAAAGAAGTCCCTTGCTGGATTAGTGCCGACGATCGGGATCTATTAGATCGTCTGCCGGGTAATTTTCGTTTAGTATATGCTTTGTCGTGAAGTAGATTAAGATATAATCGAAGTTTGCAGTAAAACTTCTTTGCGCTCTAGAATAAGCATTAGTATGTGGAGAGCAGGCGGTAACGTAATGAATGTTTGTTTTTTTCGGTATTTTATGGGATATTCTCTGTCGATTTATCAAATAAAAAACTATTGCTCAGTGATTTCTTGATCTTCCATTTTACCTTTATGTTATCGGAGTTTTTCATTCCATCGCTGCACTTCAAAAATTAAATTAATAAGGAAAAGACTAAGTTTACAAAAATTAGTGGCGAACTCTTTGGATATGCTTCCGATCTTAATTTCATCCCTGCTAGGGGTTCCTTTTTTCTAAGATGCACGTAGATCGTAGATTACATGCATCTTCACGTAGATTGCATAAGTTTGACTCCACCCGGTAAGAGGAATACGTCATCCTTGTCCTAATGATAGCTTGCCTTGCGTTTGATTTTCCTTCTCTAGGCTGGGATGTTTCTGAGAGCTGTGCGGAAGATCACAGCATGTTCGACGAAACCCCGTACTCGCAACTCTGCGAGTCGCAAGACCGCCGAGAATTTATGCAGCGTCTTCCCGATGGTAGGCGAGACGGCTGTCTAGGTGCTGGTTCGGACAGTCAGAATCTTTCCGAGATGGCTGAGTTGCTGGCGGGCTCCCAGCCATGTCATGCCGTAACGGTAGACTCGGTGATTCCTGTTTCGTCCAGCAGTAACGATAAAACCCGTGCTGAAACGGTTAATAGCCTTCCTGAAGGGACTGGATCGCCAGACCACCTTACTTTGCCAAGTCGTGTTGATTTGATGTCTTCCGTTTCGCTAATACCTGCGACTAAACTACAGCCTGTGATGCAGTCAGTAAAAACCGGAGGTGCTAGCACATCGTTTTATAAAGAGGAATGCAATTCGTTGCAAAGCGTGGAAGGATTAAGCATCGATATTACCGGTTCAACCAGAACTACTGACGCTGGTCAAAGTAGCTGGTCGGTAACTCAAGGTAAGAATTGCGTTTGCGTGACATTGCTCCCCCCCCCCCCTTTGTGAAGCGGAAATGTCGTCTGGGTTTCGGTTCATGTGTAAGAAATGTTGAAATTGTATGCGTTCGCTGATTTGTGTTCAGACTGCTTCGTTTATTTAAGCAATTACTCTACCATAAATGATGGTTTGTTTGCCAACTCGGATTTTCTTCTTATGAGGCTTGGGCTGTGAGATATCTGTGCAAGCTCTGTAAGTGGCGTAGCTTGTTTTTTTTTTAAAGAAAATTTTTTTTTTTGTAACACCTTAGGCAGGGGCGTGGCTTCGAACTCTGCCAACTTCCGGAATCGCTTGCAAGAGGGAGGTTTACCGCCGGATGCGGAAGTGAGTAAGCGTTTGGGTCGCATCCTAAAAGGCGACCAGTGTGCTAACTTGGACATATCTCTTGGAGCGACTGAACCGAAACGAGGCCAGCTCGTAGCTGAAAGCGATTGGGTTGTTGGCTGTGGTTCACTTGTAGAACCGGCTGATCCGATTCGAGGCCAGCTCGTAGCTGAAAGCGATCGGGTTGTTGTCTGTGGTTCACTTGTAGAACCGGCTGAACCGAAGCGAGGCCAGCTCGTAGCTGAAAGCGATCGGGTTGTTGTCTGTGGTTCACTTGTAGAACCGGCTGATCCGAAGCGATGCAGTACTTCTGCGTTGGACGACTCGCTTCAGCAAACGATCCAGAATGCGACCGGTACTGCGTGTCGCGCCCCCAACGAGACTGGCAGTATTGTTCCTAATGCAGGAGCTAACAGTGTAGTGCACATAGACACATCAAGCCACATTAAATCTCGCTGTGCAAAACCACCATTAATCCAGTGTGGCGCTCCTGCTGCTAGCCTTTCTGTTCACCTAAACGATCGAACCGCGAAAGCAAAAAAATGTGCGCCGACCGACTCCTTCGAGCAAGATCTTAACGAGTCCCACGTTGGAAGCGCCATTTATGTTGATACTTGCCATGTCAAAGAGCTGCGTGTAGTTGTTCGTGATATCTTGAAGCAGGTGCCGTTGCTTTTGGACGATGGAAGCACTGACGTTGCTAATTTTTGTGCCAGGCCACAGGCGTACGGCGCTGACGAGGCTTCCAGTAGCTTTCGGGCACAGGTGAGCAAGCGTGTCCCGCCTTTTATTACGAGATAAGAGCCCTTACGGGTAGGATGCTATGAACGGAAGGATTTGCAAACTAAGGGAAACTTGGTATGTAACCGTGATTGACTGGTAACGAGAAAAGTCTTGGTGTTGCCCGAGATTCTTTGCGACAATAGGTTCCAAATATCCTACAGGCTTCATTTTTGCGCCAATATGGAATTTGTAATGCTCCATCTTCGTGAAGAAGATCGCTTGTAATGTAACTTTTATGAGTTAGCTTTAATTGCATGCCCGAAACTGGGATATTTTCTTGTTGCGTAAAATTGATGAATTGTCTTTCAGGTGTATAGATGTACATGGTGTATGTGTGCTTGAATTTTTGTTCACTTAGAACGTTTTGGATTCTGACGTCACGATGGATGAAGATGATTTTTATCAAGATATCCCCTCTCCGGTGATTCCCACCATGTTCAGTTATGTTGCTGACAGCCAGCCGTTGGCAGACTTTGATCTTCCGCATGCAGAAGAACGCGTTTGGAAGGAGTTTATACTGTTGGCACATGAAGCGTTAAATGGTGCCGACAATGCTGGTTAGACTCTTTGTTTATTACTGTATACTGTTTATTGCGCATGCTGGCTTTCAGTTAAACTTCGCGTGCACTTCTCAGCTCTTGACAGATTTTATAAAATATTTATTGCAACACTAGCCGTTTATGTGGATCTAGACTTTTCGGAAGTATTTTGCATCATCTAGTAGTGATGCCTCCTTTTTTGTTTTGGTATATGCTCAAGTCCGATTATAAGACTTTTTGCATATAATCTTCGCTAAGATGGCGCCAGCGAATTTTCTTCCGCCTGTATTCATTGTGCTTTCTTGCACTGGGCAACTGCTGCGGTCAGCCGGCTGCGTCATCTGCCTGCAGAGATGCCGTTCTTTATACTGGTGACTTGTTTATCATTGCAGCTCCAATAAGCAAGTCTTTAGAGAGGATCAAAGGCGTTGACGCGATAACCCCTAAAGTAACGTTATTGGCTACGGAAGAACGCGGCACAACGCGTCTCGAGGGAAGGCAAAGCCACCCTTCAAGTGTCGGCGTCACGTGTAAGTCGTCTTTACTGGTTCCGACGCCGAATTCTCCCTTATCGACAACGTCAGTGTGCCTTGCGACGGGTCTCATAAAGATGGATAGCG
The DNA here is from genome assembly GCA_003687565.2 of Craspedacusta sowerbii. Classification (NCBI taxonomy): domain Eukaryota; kingdom Metazoa; phylum Cnidaria; class Hydrozoa; order Limnomedusae; family Olindiidae; genus Craspedacusta; species Craspedacusta sowerbii. Next base: position 11,009 of record QQSS02194268.1, read on the forward strand.
GCTTTCTTGGTCCAAGTCGTCTGACTCGCCAGGTCCCATCGCATTCTTCGTCAAGTGCTTCTTATATGGAAAACCAAAGTCGGCGTAGCAGCGGACGTAGCAGTTTCGTGCGTGCTGCAAAACGAAAACGCGAAGATACGGTAATTGCTTCTGTTTCGACCGTGCTATATTTGAATCCTGGTTGATTCATCTAGGCCTTTTATGTGGTCTTGTAGTGCTTCTCGCATGGTGCCTGGATTTGTTTGTGGAAGATAAGGATTTTCGTCGTTAGTTTGCTGATAGCCAGGTCATCTATGGTGTGCTTCTGAACTGTAAGGTTGTTTTATTAAGTTTGATTTTCGTCAATATGAAATGCGGTAGAACGTTTTCATGTCTTCAGTTAGTACCAAGTTGGCTCGTCATGCTTAGGTTATGCTATTATGGGAGATTTTTTTGCAGCCTCTTTTTTTAGCGAGGTGGGTATCCCGTGTTTGTCAATAGTAGAGCGTCATGTTGCGATTATATGATCTGCGTTCTGCCTGGCGCCTTGCATCCTGACACGCCGAAGCATGATCACTTGTACGGTTGATATGATGACTTGATGCCTTAAGGATACCCTACTTGAACCTTTATCAGTTCATGGCCTGTTAATTCCTGGAATACAAGAACTACAAGAACGATTTTATTTCTCTCAAAAAGCATGCGGAATATACAAATCTTAGCTGATAAGGATATAAGATGGCTAATAGGGAAGCAGGGTTCTTCTTAGCAAAGCTAATGAGTAGAAGATTACTCCCCCCTCTAACACTTGCGTGTAGATACTAACGCAATCGTAGCTAGAAACATAAAATCTTACGAATCGTATTACAAAAATTAGGTACCGTTTTCAGCAAGCGCGAGTCGAGCGGTTTGAGGAGAAGCAGGTAGTTTTATCGCCAGAGCGTTGTAGCAATTCTAAGTCCTAGTATTTGAGCTAAGACGAGCATTTCTAAGTCCTAGTATTTGAGCTAAGACGAGCATATAGCAGAATTTTTTTCTCATATATATGCGCAATCGTGTCAATGTAAGCCCGACCGTTTGGTTTGCTCCTCCTCTAATATGCGCGCAGATCATACAGTGAGCTGCCGCTACGTCTACCTTCTGTTATTTCATTAAAAACCCCGTGGTTTTCGCTTTGCGTTGTCTAGCACAAGGTAAGATATCGTTGTTTAGGTGCTTGTTAAGCCGCATTGTGGTTTTCGACATACATCTATCGATCATAACAAGTGGTTTAACTCAATCATTCGCCGCTCAGCAAGCTATGCCTCGACTATTCCCTTAGTTTTCACGAGTGCGTTAGTCATTTGAGTGCTGTTGGCGTCCAAAAGTTAAGATTAAGGATTAGGCGCAGAAACATGTAATGAGCCAGATATTTTTACCGAAATTTGCAGTTGCAGATACAATGTTCGAATCCAAAAGCTAGATAATTTCTGTCTGTGGTATCCCCGACTCTTTAAAATGTTCGGCTTGTGTTAATTCTGAAAAATGCTAATGCTTGTGTGGCTTCAATTCTTTCGTTTTGGCTATGAGTTGATTGGTCATCTTGGATCAATTTGACTTGAATCAGGTATATAAAAGCAGATTGTTTTTGTGATCAAAACAATTTTCTTAGCGGGCCATTTTGGTGTTGTAAATGTCCTTGTTGTTGGTTTTATCTTAGCAATCGCATCAGGAGTTGCAGTGACTTTATGTTAATACTTATACATGCCACAACGTATTGTGCCATATATATATATATATATATATATATATATATATA
>QQSS02194279.1:0-12784 GCA_003687565.2 Craspedacusta sowerbii
ACATACATACATACATACATACATACATACATACATACATACATACATACATACATACATACATACATACATACAATCAGACATACATACATAAATACGTTCGTAATTTGTATTGCTACTTTTTATATTATAGAAGACAAGCAACTTCCAGCTACCCCAGTTTTTGCGATGTTATCTACTTCTGGTGTGTTGTGCTCGTACCAAATGGTGAACAAGTTTCCAAACACAGACCACACTATTGTGAGGAGGGCCGAGCGACTGCCTGCTGGTTCTCCAAAAACTTCCAGCAAACATGTTTTGCACGTGGCTTCCCAAGGTCCCTCAGCATCTGCAGCCTCTTTGCCTGTAGCTACCAGCTCTTCTCCAGTCACGTCGGTGGCGCTAGCTGCGAGTAAACTGTCTGTGCCGTCATCTGATATACCTGGCTCAAAAGAGCAGTTATCTGGGCTTTTGCCTGCATCCAAACCATCATCTGGGTTTGCGTTTTGGAGCAGCCCGCTCCCGGAGGCGAGCACATCTAAGGTTAATTTCAGCTTTGCCGGTATGTCTTCAGCTGTGCGCGAGCCAGTTGCAAGTACGTCTCACTTGAGCAAGGATAGCGCGCTTGCTCCTCCAGTCTTCAGCTCTTCAAGCAGTTCAAATGTTTTTGGTTCTGGAGCCAAGGCTGCGCCTAGCGATGGCACGCCGCCTGTCTTTTTTTCTGTCCCTGATGCGGTAACTAAGTTGGGAACTACCGGGCAGGCGGCCGTTTCTGCTAACCTTTTCAACTTCGGTCCTCCGAAGCCGGGCTCTGCTAATAAAAATCTTTTCACAGCCCCTAGCAGTACTTTCGCGGCTGTTTCTACTGGTACCGCGCAAGTTGCGGCGTCTGAAAGTACAACTACCACTTCCGCTGCCCATTTGTTTTCGTTTGGACCCAAGCCCTCCAGTTCTCAATCTGCGTTCACGTTCTCGTCTAACTTGAAGCCTTCGTTGGCACCGGTTGAAGAAGAGAAGCCTGCCTCCGCGACGGCATCAGCGAAGTTGGCGCCTGTGCAAGGTTTCGCTTTTACGCCGCTTGCGAGGTCCACCAGCGATGTGGTGGCTAATCAATCCGTCAAAGTATCTGCTTTCCAGCCGATTGTTCAGCCTGTGCCTGGCAAGCTCCCATCATCGCCATTGCAAGGGTCTCAGGTTTCGGCGTTTTCTATGATACGGAAAGGTGACCAACCCTTGGCTTTCACCACAGGACGCGCCCAAGCCGGATCTGCACCTGAGTCATTAAAACCCGCAGACTCGGTCGCACCAGACTTACCGCTATCCCTTCCGTCCAGCGTTGTGCAGTCTGGCCTTATCTCGCGTGGTCAAAGTGACAACGAGCAAGAAAACGAAATAGCTCAGGCCGCTGCAGCTCTTCAAAGCTCTCTAAGAAAGAACATTCGGGACGAAGTAAGTCATTTCAGTCAAGAGCTTGAGTCTTTCAAGCAGAGCTTTGCGAAAGTCACCCGATCGAAAGATATTATCGGCACACGGGACGAGCTAGTAAGCATGAAGGAAAAATTAAACTCTATACGAGGCGAGGTAAATGAGTTCAAGAGCGTTGCTAAGGAAAATAAAATCGAATGCACTGAACTGCGCAAGAGGATTCTTGAAAACTTTGGGGTGCTTGACGAAGCGGAATTGTCAAAAGAGAAGCTAGAGGATCACAAATATGTATCCATGCTGAGGATGCGCCCACTGGATCCCGTCACTGCAAGACAGTGCAAGGAGCTACGGTCCCAGCTTTACAAAGCTGAAGCTTTGATCATTGATTTAAACAACGCACTGGACATGCAGTGGGAGGCGCATGAAAGGCAATCAAGGAAAAGTGAAAACCGTGTTTCCAGAGCTGCCCAGAACCATCAGATTCTAAAGACTGTCGAAGCGGTTGACCAAATCATCACTAACTTGTCGGGAAGGGTTTCTCGTATTTCATTAAAAGCTCGTGGTGGTTCAACACCCGCAAACACGTCTAAGACGCACGTAATTGCTGATTCGAATAGGGTTTTTAACCAATCCGTTAGTCATGGCGAGAAGTCGCTCTCAGTAGCGAGCAGTGCGACTAGGCAGCTTTCACCGGAGAAGCAGGCCAGGTTGAAAAGTTTTTTTGATCAGAGAGTCGAGACTCCCGTAAGAAAGCTTCGATCCTATGGTATCCCTTCCTCTGCTGTAAAGATGCGCAACTTAAGTTCGGAAACACCATTGCCAAGCAACGTCCACCCGAAGGCAGCATCTACGCCGGCATTGCTCGTTCAGGCTCAGCCATTGAATGTTCCAAATGCCTTTGCACCAGCTGTCGATCCCAAGCAGAGTGCTACAGGAATTTCTAGTGCTTCGTCGCCGTTCTTCTTTGGATCGGTTTCTTCTCAAGCGAGACAGCAAGTTGGTGCGTATAAAGCCGTGAATAGTTCATTACCACCTGTTTCCAACGCGGTTTCCGCTATTCCGGAAGATGACGCGACTGAGGGCATTGACAAAAGTTTAAGCGATGACAGCATTTCCAAAAATTTGTTTGGCGCTTCTGCTACGGGTGAGAATCAAACGTTTTCTGCGGGATCTAGAACCTTCGCAAGCCAGAAATCTGCCGTGCCACCGTTAGCGAAGGCTCAAGTTGAACGTCGTCTCGGCTTCGGTGGCGACATCACAGCTGCTGGTTTGGTATCGCGTGATCTAGCTGCGAGTGTTTCGCAGGCTGTTATAACTTCTGCTGTGCCGGGAATAGCATCCAAGTCTCAGTCCGCTACTCATTCCCTCGTTTCTGGATCTGTTAAACCTGTCGTAGTGTCCACTGCGCAAGCTGCTTCTCAACCTGTCGGAATCGTGAGTACTGCTAGTAAGTTGGCCTTTAATTTTGGTGGCGAGCAAATGGCGACCTTTTGGAACAAGGGCGAGGGATTGTCTGCTCCGGGGAGTGCCACTTCATTTGTCGTGTCAAGTCTTGGCTCTACCTTTGAGGTTGCACAGAAGGTTAAAGGGGCAAAAAGTAGCGACAGCGGTGTACGACAAGTATTTTCGTTGGACAGTAACCTGGTTTCTGCTAATTCAAATATAGTCACCGGTGACGCCGAGAATGTTTCAGCCGAAAGTCGTCATGAAGATCAGGATGCCTTTGCGAGTAGTCAAAGCCTTCTTGAACGGAATGGGTTCATGTCCACGCGTGCAAATTTCGCAAATGGTTTCCCTTCGGGCCGTGTCCAGCCAAGTCTAGCCGTCACTGACGATAATGGCTCCACTTCGGACAGTACTTCTCACGGAGCTTTTGGTATATCGTCGAGCGTGATAGCGTCTTCTACCTCTGATGCCGGGTTTGTGTCATCTGCCTTGGTTAACGAATCATTGCATGAGAGCGATATGACTACTGCAGGTCTTGTTTCCGCCCGATGTGCTTCGGGTCCCGTTGGTTTATCAAGTTCTGGCCCGCTGTTTTCTACTGGGTTTTCTTTAGAATCTTCGCAAGGATTCCAGTTGGGTTCCACTAACGTAAAAGCCTCTGATTCTGCCAGCAGCGGTAGCGTCGTTCCTCCTTTCGTCGCTGAGATTGGCGGACTGGTCCATTCAACATCAGCGGCGGCTAATCGAGTTGCCCCAGACCCTACCTCCACCGTGTTCTCTTTCGAATCTGCTTCTGTGACTAAGGGTATCATTGCAACTCCGAGTTTCGTGAATGCAACGCCAAAAGAGCTGTTTGGTTTGCCTGTAAGTTCAGGTATTTCCGCGAATCCAAGTACTGCTAAGAGGAGCATATTCGGTGACGCTACTGGCGTATCGTCTGATGCCGTGCTTGCATCTGGGCCAACGCCGACTGCCTCTTATGGTCGTGCCCTCGATTTGTCTGCAACCTTAGGATCCGGTGGCTTTGCTGATTCCATGGCACCGCGACCTGGAGCAATTGTGGTGACAACTCGTACTTCCTCGGCTGATGCAGAATCACCCATTAAAGCGAGTTCTACCTCCGGAGTTGCGACTTCCCTTCCCGGTCCGTTTGGCCTTTCAACCACGACGTCTGCTTCTGTGGGGCTCTTTGGTGCTGTTAGCGCTACAAGTGCGCCTAATACATTTGCTGCGGCTTCTCCCGCCAAAGTCTCATCGGCTGGGCTGTTTGTCGTCACTGCTTCGACCGTTGCAAGTTGTCTGGCCAGCACTACTGCCCTCACAGCAACTGCAGCGGATGGATTGTCTGTGTCGACGTCGACTTCAGGTAGTGTGTTCGGGTCTACTGGAACAAGCTCTAGTTTTTCAGCAGTGCCGTTTGGCTCTGCGTTGTCAACCGCCAGCTCTATATTTGGGTCGAAGCCTAGTACAGCTAGCTCTTCTGGTGGTCTTTTTAACTTTGCTTCCACTTCTTCGTCTGGTAGCTTGTTTGGTTCGAGCGGGGCTGTAAGTTGCGCTTCGGGTGGTCTTTTCGGATCGGCCTCTGTTACGACTGCTGCTCGAGTGTTCGGGTTCGCCAGCACTACTTTAAGCTCTGCTGGTGCTCTGGTCGGGACATCTTCAAAACCGGGTTCGGTTGGTGGAGCGGCCCCCGGTGGCTTTTTTACTTCGGGTGTCGGGTTGTTTGGTTCTTCTACCCCTGCTGCGTCGTCTAGTGGACTCTTTGGATCAGTTAGTTCTACTACTGTTGCTTCTACCGAATTGTTTGGGTCTGCAACCCCTGCTACACAGACGGGTGGACTGTTTGGATCAGCTGGTTCCTCTACTGTCGCTTCTACCGGATTGTTTGGGTCAGCAACCCCTGCTACACAGACGGGTGGACTCTTTGGATCAGCTGGTTCCTCTACTGTCGCTTCTACCGGATTGTTTGGGTCAGCAACCCATGCTACACAGGCGGGTGGACTATTTGGATCAGCTGGTTCCTCTACTATCGCTTCTACCGGATTGTTTGGGTCAGCAACCCCTGCTACACAGACAGGTGGACTGTTTGGATCAGCTAGTTCCTCTACTGTTGCTTCTGCCGGATTGTTTGGATCAGCAACCCATGCTACACAGGCGGGTGGACTATTTGGATCAGCTGGTTCCTCTGCTGTCACTTCTACCGGATTTTTTGGGTCAGCAACCCCTGCTACACAGACGGGTGGACTGTTTGGATCAGCTGGTTCCTCTACTGTCGCTTCTACCGGATTGTTTGGGTCAGCAACCCCTGCTACACAGACGGGTGGAGTGTTTGGATCAGCTGGTTCCTCTACTGTCGCTTCTACCGGATTGTTTGGATCACCAACCCCTGCTACACAGACGGGTGGACTGTTTGGATCAGTTGGTGCCACTACGGTCGCTTCTACCGGATTGTTTGGATCGTCTTTCGGTGTTCCGTCTACTTCGGGAGAGTTGTTTGGTTTTGGCAAAAATAGCGGTGGTGGTGGTGGATTCGGCTCCGGTGGAGGAAGTCTTTTCGGTTCATCCCAGCCAGGTACAGGATTTTTAGCAGCAGCACAACAAAAGCCTAGTGGAGTAGGAGTTGGAGAGGCCTCTGGAGGTTTGTGCCCGATAAACTGCTGTGTCCATTAGTATGGTGTGGCCACATTATTAATATCTCGTTTTTGTTCTCTTTAAGCATGTTACGTCATATCTGTTTGCTACATGTGTGTGCCCATTACTTTTACTCCTTCGTTCATTAAGCATGGGTGAAATTATACTGAATTTTCATTCAGTTGCCAATTACCTCTATTGCTTATATATTGGTGTGTGATTGAAATACCGGCGTGTATTTTTTCATAGGCTTGTCGTTGTTCTTGACGATTGCTTAAACATGGTGCTTTTAGGTAGCTTTGGTTTTGGCAGCTTCGGCTTAGGGGGAAAGCCTGCGAATGATCCCTCGAAAAACCCGTTCGGAAGTATATCGAATTCAACTACTGCAAGCGGTAAGGTCCTATACGCCGTCACACATGCCATTAAATTGTTTCGCCTCGATGTCTATAGGGACTTCTATTATGTTTTCTTGTTGGTAGTCCTTGAGAATAGGGTTGGTCCTTCGGAAGATTGATTGGGCATCCGTCAGATATAGCATGATCTCATGGCTGCAGCAAGTTCTTGGGGCTTATGTACGACTGCTAAATTGTTTACTTTTGAAACTCGCCTAATCGTTTACGCGATTGAACGGAGTTTAGCTTTGGGCGCTTCTGACTGTGTTCGGATGTTTTAGTTCCTGCTGGACTCTTCGGCAGTGCAGCTCCAAGTGGAAGCCTGTTTGGGCAGGTAAGTTGCATGCGAAGTAATCTCTGTCGAGTAATATTCAATATTATCTGAATCATGCGTATCATCTCTATGTACTGGCGTTTTACTGGTTTTTTTACCGGAACTTCGAGCAGCAAGTGAAAGAGATTGCGTAGTGCGATTTTGTGTTCTTTCTTCGTGTTCTGTTATTTCAGGCGGGAGGATCTCCGCGATCAGCTGGCGGATTGTTCTCGAAAGGTTTGTGTTTGTGCGAGTAGTGTTGTGCGTTGTGCGCTGTGCGCTTGCGTTTCCTCCTGAAGTTGTTTCAGATGTGCAGCGAAGAAGTACGCCCCTCCCCGGACGGCCGCCATTTTGTTGTCAACTGGTTTTCACGGGTGATCAGTAGGTCCGTTTTCGTTTAAGATGGACGCTCCCTGTGCCGTAGTGCTGAGTTTCATCGGGAGCGATCTTGTGATGAGTTTTAAACGCTTTGGTCGATTTATGTGAGGGGAATCGATTCATACCAGCCACGAGTTGGTTGGAAATCATTTCGTCGTATTTTTTTTTTTAGGCTTTGGTTCTGGAATCACTTCGCCAGGTGGTTCTGGTGCGTCCTTCTCGTCAGCAGGAACCGGTTGGTTTTGCTTTTACTTGCTTCTTTTAACTCTTAGCTGGCTCATGTCTAAACTTTGTGAAATGCCCTGGTCAGAGATGGCGGAGCGAGAAAAGCAAGCGCTGGTTCCCGCTTACAACCAGCTCTACGTAACTGTTTAGGGGCTTCTCCTCTTGCTTGTTTTGTGGTATATCTGTTTTCCTAGAATTCCCATTTTTATGCTAAGCTCAGCGTGGAGCAATTCTGAGGTTCGGCGCCGTGTAGGAGTCTTCATGTAGTGGTGGTGTGTTTGGCTGGGACCGCTTTAATGCAACCTTAGGGTTATCACTCCAACAATTGAAGTGCTGTTCTACTTCCCCCAGGACTTGCCTTCAGTCGTGTTCGTCTCGATGCCCTCCCTTTTGATGTCGCTGTTTTATAGATATATGATTAGTTACTTATTTTTCCTTTTCCGTTTGTTTCTTTAGCCTTCGGTTCGGCTCCTTTGTTCGGCACCACCCCTGACCCGATAGTAGTCACCGGACCATCCATGTTTGGCTCCGGCTCCGGCCCCGGCCCCGGCCCCGGCTCCGGCTTGTCGCCTTTCGGCGGAGGTTTGACGCCGTTCGCGAGTAACGCGCCGTCGTTTGGGGCCTCCACCGGCGGTGCATTTGGTAGCGGTTTGTTTGGCGGCGGGGGTGGTGGAAATGGGAATGCGTTTTCCGCATTGGCTGCACAGCAAGGAAGCGGCGCTTTCGGTTCGTCCGGGCCGGAAAACATTGGGTGAGCTTGCTAAATTATATTAATGGCTCTTAGCAAATGCCAAGATGTGAACATACCGCTCACGTTTTCTTGGAAGGAGGTTATAGAAAACGTGTCCTGTAGCTTGGATGTGCTTTTTGTTTGTTTATTTCTGTTTTTTTCTTCTGGCAAAACACCGGAAATGGGATTTGAGAATGGACTTGTTTTGAGATTTTGTTTTGCCCGCTGACCGACGGGCCTGATAATTATTCTTACATGGTTGCTATATTTTGTCTACGTCAATGGCAACACCAAGTGTAGAAGCCTTGTCGTCAGCTTCTGCAGCGACGTTTTATTTTGTCTGCGTCTAGAAGTGGAGCTCAGTTCACGACATGGCGATGAACTTAGCGGATTGCGACGCTGGAGTAGCGTCTGAGAATGCTTTCGGGGAAATTGAGATGAAGTTTGTAGCTTTTTGGTGTTTATTCACGAGCACTGTCCCTGCCGTTCGTGTAAGATGTCGAATTTCTCGAATGTTGCGCCGGCTGCATTGTTTTGAAGAAAGCTAGAATGTTTACCATAGTCTAAGTTGTTTGTTTACCTTATTGAAATACGACTCTAACTTGTGTGTTCATTTTCTTCGTATTTCGTCATGGCTACCGCGTGCAAATTTCTTATAGTTGCCCAGCTCGCCTAAAAATGTTTGCAGATGAAAAATCTTCTATATTCCTTTGTTTCATGCTTCGGTGATAAAGTTCGCCATCTTGTTATTTAATGAGTTGCCTGTTAGGACGTGGATATTCAATTTTTTTTGTCAGAAGAAGCAGAGTTTAGGTGATGTGCTATGAAAATTGCCTCCCGCTACATTTGTTGCATGATTCGGTGTCATGCTTTCTGCCGACTGTGAGCGCACCTCACCTAATAATCGCTGATTGACACGATGGCAGGTGCACTGTGAGAAACTGCTGATCACTGGAATGCAGGTGGAGTTTGAAAAGCAATCAGGGATTGGAAGCATGCAAAAGGTGCCCCAGACTGTCGCTGTGTTGGGGATGCGAGGTGATTGCTTTCGTTCAACAGTTTCTCTATTCCCCAACTCCAGACTCGTTTCGCCCTATGTGGGGCTCATCATTGACGTGCTTGTAAACTGAACCCGGGTCGCCGGAGCGGAAGGCAGAGCACTTCCCACTAGGCCAAGATGAGCTTGACTGCAAGATATCCGGTGCTCTTGGGCTTGCGCATATTAAAAGAAAGTAAGCAATACGTTTGATTTTCAAAATTTTTTGACTAAGAGTAGTCATCTGCCAGAAAACATGAAAATTTCTCAACATATCGCTTAAATAGGCAGTGGCCTTGTTTCATAGCAATACACGCCGTAAATAATTTCTCGTCAGTATAATGCAAGTGGCCAACCAGGTCCGAACCAGCTAACGTAAATCACTGGGTGGTAAGAATAAGTAAAACATTCAGAAATGCGCCTCTTCCTATATTTACCCAGCCCCAGACGGGTTTCGCCCTATGTTGGACTCATTAGTGATGTGCTTGGCAAACAAATCCGGGTCGCCGGAGTGAAGGCACTTAAGAGCTGAGTGCATTTTGTGAGAACTGTACGGCTTTACGCACTTCCAACTAGCATGTAAGGCGCAAGTTGAAAACTCAAAATTGCTGTTCGTTGTGTATGTGGTCTACAGAGCCTGATTCACTTCTGTGTCAACGATTGACGTCCATCTAGTTTCCAGTGCTGCAGCTGTCGGAGCATCTACGAACAAGTAGCATAGATACATGCATCGCTTCAGTGATGCACGGATGAAGTTTCGTGGTACCGTTTGTGGAAAGCATTTTTCTTTGAAAAAAAATAGTCATCAGGCCTGTGTGAAGTATTCGTAGATCTTCATGTGGACTATGCGTACGTCCGTAGAGGTCATTAGTGGCGTATTAGAAGCTCAGGATGCTACCTTCTTACTAAGCGTTTGTAAGTTTATGGGTGAATTAAAAATTTTAGCGTATGCGCTGCCTTGGAACTTCCTGGTAGCCTTGTGACAAGCCGTCGCCGTATGCGTCCCTACGTACGAACCCTGGTAGCGATCTCGCGCTTTGGCCTGCAGGATACATCTTGGTTTTGTAAAATAAAAAAATTAATAAAAAAAAAACAATAGAAAACAGAAAAATAACTATTATCTATAACAGAAAAAACTCTTAATTATTTACTTTCTTTACTTGAAACTTTAATGCTTTCCAAAATACTTTCTTTAAGAAAAATCTTAATTATTTCAATGCAAACATAATTTTTTTCCTCTTACGCTTTGGCGTGTCTATAAAACCAGATATTTTTTGGCATTCTCTTTGTCCTCCGCCTGGTTTCTACAACCCGATCAGCAACTATGTTGATATAGTGACCAACGTCATCATTTACGTACTTGCGTAATCTGCAGCTTTCTTCGATCTAAGCGGTATTTTTTGAGTAATGTAGCATGTGCGTGTAGATCGAGGGTAGGTTTGAAAATCCTGTGAGGATTCGGTTGCTGTGATAAGTTCACCGTGATGCATGCCACATTTTAAAGTACATCCATGTATCGCAGGATATAGTATAAATAGGATAAAAGTTAATAAATTGGCTATTTTTTGGGCTAAATAATTGTATAAATTAATAATTACTAATTACTAATAATCAATAACTAAATAATTGGCTAAATTAATAAATAAATTGGCTCAAAGAATATGTGCAGACCCAGTAGCACACAATCACAAAACTATGCTAATCACAGACAAGTTACGGTCCACAATATGATATCATTGCTGACGAAAATATGTACGTTGGTCTTTCCGCCAGGCAAAAAAAAAATAAAACGCGAGAGTCAATTATGGCAATGCGGAACCAGAAATGATCCCCGCCGGCTAGATTTGTCTGTGGAAATACCCGATTTTCATTGTGCAACGGAGCAGTCTTCAGCTATCAAGGCCGAAGTCGAGTAATCTTTGAACGAGCCAACTAATTTCCTGACCTAGCGTCGGGAATCGATTGATAGACTCCGACAAATCATTTCCTAGGCGTCAGATGGTCTTGCAAAGACTTGACTATTGCTACTCATCGTGTTGTAGCTTGGTAAGGATTCGTGATGACGTATGCTCTTTCGTTGCTACTGCCACGTCGGGTACCCGTAACCGAAGCGGCAAGCGGAGGCAAAGCGCATGCGTCACGAGGCAAGCCTGCCTAAGCGACAACAAACACTAATTAAACAATGAACGTCAGCGAATAGAGGATGTTCCGCAAGTGTTATATTCCGCAGAAAGCCAGCGCAAGATTAAACTTAGCAAAAAGCGCAAGACTAACTCAAACTAATTTACCGTAACTCGGATCATGCAATTTTCCAGGGCATGATCTTCTGCTAGGGTCACAATGCTGAAACCAATGCCGGGTAGGCTCTGACAGGAAGGTTGTAAAGGGAAAGCCGAATTCTGGCTCGAGGCACAAATAATAACGCATTCTTGTAACAAAACGTCCGCTTCAGAAACTGCTAGCCAAAACAAAAAAAAAAAACACCAAGTTGGCTAACACGTTTACAAGAGCGACGATTTAGAAAGCTGCAGGAAACTCATCAGCACGCTTCTTAAACTGTCACGTCGCCCATTTTGTTATAATTATAATTATAATAATAATAATTATTATTTTTTTGTACATGTGTTGTGTCGAGCTTTCATTAAAAGGCGCGACCGAATACGACATAAAAATGCTGCGTCAAGGGAAGGAATCCCAGTACTTCGCATGCTTTGAATTTCAATGAAACACCAACTAGTCTCTAGCAGGTAGAAGTTCTAGTATCGAGGGATGGGTTAATAAAATCAACTAATTGCTTTTCTAATCGGTCAAAATGAAATCCTTTCCAGTAGATTTTCCCACATTTCGCACAACAGAAAAACACCTCGACGCAATCAATCACGTTTTCTAGCACTTGGCAAACACCAGCGTCCAATTGTAACTTAAGTCCATCTTGCACTGAGCACGAGTTCAAAGCCACAACTCCGACACGGTCACTTGTGGAACAGGAATCGGCCGGCAGCCGATTATTCTTGACTGCCAACGCGAGCTTCATGTCGTTTCGATGGACATCGACGAATTCCGAGCAGTTGCATAGCTGCAAAAGCACAAGATATAGCGCCACTAACGCGAGTACATATAGCCGACACACTATCACTCTTGCTTCGCAAGATCAAAAGGTTTGCAAGGGAAGGCAAGCGGATAAGTACAAGCACTTTGGTTACCAAACACAGGTTATGCTGAAGTCTCGTCTTCGAAAGAAATCCTGAACGTAAGAAGGTAAATAAACTTCTATGAAGCTAATCGATTGCGCCGCGTGGAAGATCACTTTCGAGACGTAAACTTGGAATGTTGATTTTCAATAATTATCAAATGCTGCAAATGACCAGTGTCCAGATAGAGAAATATAAAGATTTTCAATGCATAAGCAAAAAGCTTCATAGTTCCAGTTTCATAAGATCACGCTACAAAATAGGCACAAGCCGTTGCCCTGAACCTCCAAACCACTAAGAAGTCCCGAAAGCGCGAGCCTTATCTATGTGAATATAAATCGAGATCGCCAACCTTACCGTACATCGACTGAATATGTCTTCACTTTTCAGAGCAATTTTATAACGAATAAATATCATCCGCATTTGCTCGACGAGACTTCCCTCCGGAACCCACATGCACATGTCTTCAGCCACGTGGCGCCGAAGCTACAAAATTAAAAAAAAAGGTGCACTGCCAAAAACCGAATCGCGGACGCAAACAACCATGCATACACTAACAATGTATACATACAGATAAACATATAGACAAACATAGGAATTCAGGTAGATATACAAACATGTAACTACAAAGCTACGTACATGGCAGCCCCTCCATTGCCGATTTTGCTGAGCTACTGGGCTGCGATCATCTATAAGTCAGCTAGCCCGCGCCTTGAGTTGAGTTTATATTAAGTCTAGTGCGGCCTGTACAGAGCCACCCAGACCTTCAATGAAGCCGGCATTAGTATTTCCGGAAAGAAAGAGTCATTCATCCGATCTTACAGAGCCCTTTTAAGTACCTACCCGCCGTGCTCGTCTAAACGACCCCGGATGGATGTATGCCTAAGTTGAGCGAGGCCAGATGTACGAGGATGCACACATACATACATAAAAACATACAAAGAGAGACATACATACATATATACATACATACATACATACATACATACATAAATACATACATACATACATACATACATACATACATACATACATACA
>QQSS02194290.1:0-12784 GCA_003687565.2 Craspedacusta sowerbii
TGTATGTATGTATGTATGTATGTATGTATGTATGTATGTATGTATGTATGTATGTATGTATGTATGTAGGTATGTATATCCATGATGCATGTATGCATATGTTTCTCTTAGGAAGAAACTGGTGTCGAGACTGATGAAGACGTAGGAGTATGTCTGCCCTGTGGGTAGCTGTTCTGCAAAAGAATATTGCTCATTGCCTCTGCGTTGGGAGGAAGAAGGTGGCTGGGCCTTCGGATAGTGTGCCATAGTGTACTACCGAAGCTTATCAATTGTTGATTAAAATCAACATTTCCTGCCTAGCATCCTTTCGTTGATCAGTGGGTGCGGTAGTTGGACATTACGCTTCTTGCTTTGCAGCCATCCGCACCGGTTTCTCTGCACACCGTGCGGATGCCTACCCGGTTTTTATTGTCTCGCGGTTAAAGCGCCTGGCGGTGCCATCTGGTTTCAGTATCGATTAAACGAACGGCCGTTTCTTGTTTTCAATCGCGTTCAGATGAGATGGGAGTTGAATATTGTAGGTTGTTTCATTGATGAATCTTAACACCTACGTCTGTTTATGTTACCACGCAAATCTGGTATATGTATGTTCTCGTAGAGTTACCGTAACCAGTGGTTTGTACTTAAACCGCTCTTAGGCGTTAAGCAACTCTGAATGCGAGTAAGTATTAAGTAGATCATCTCTTCTTTCGGCAGCTACAGCAGGAAACGCTCCTCAATATTGGCTACATGCCAACGCTTAAGTGCTAGTTCGTAGACCAGGTCGTGGCATTTTAAAACACAAACCCGAGTATACAGGATATTTCATCAAAAGCTTACGTGCTTAATCTGGGCCCGGTCGGGAACACAGCGTCAGCATTTCAATTTATTTCTAGCTTCCCCAACAGAATGTATTAAAGACTTGCTTTTCGTGCTTAATCTTGGCGCTACCGGGAGCGCACTACTTGTAGACTTCCGGTCCGCGAATAAAATTACGGTGTCTTCAAAAATTGAGGGAGCAACAATTGACTTAGAGACTTCAGCATAGAATTGGATAAGGATTGGGTAACATCAACCACTGATTGGATTGATAAAAGAGAATAGAAAAAACTAGATCATAATTACGTAGTTTATAAAGTATCGAGTTCTCGAAGCCCCTTTGCCTACGGAAAATAGAGTTACTTACATATTTCCACAATATCTATGTATATTATATGTATATATACAATAAAAGCAAACCGTTAGATTCTTAGAAAACAACTCTAGCGGTCTAACTCAAGGCTGCAACTCTTAAGACTATTGTTAACAATCTCCATTTGTTGTAAGCAACTTTGCTGACGACAAGACGTGGCCCGCACATGCCCTGACATCCATGAAAAATATTCTTGTAAGCATTGATAACTAAATCTATGTAAAGGACATACGACAAATTCTGCCATGTTCTGCTTAATACTCGCTTGCGGACATCGCCATTCTCGGAACTTTGAAGCATCAAAGTTATACGCAGAGCTGCTGCTCTGCAAAACGCTCTCTAAGCAGACATGATACAAACTCCACTTGCGACCAAAAAGCCTTAGTCTCTCTGCCCACCCGCAACTACCGCACTTAGCGAGACTTGTTTCTTCAGCCATGACAGAAATGCTACATCTATGATAGCTCATAACCTACAATCAATTCTCTCAGCAACTTTAAAGCCGCGCAAAACAATAGAAAACCAACGATGCCGTTGAATTGCTGTCGTCTTCATGTTCTACAGTCCCTTCCTCTTGAAGGCACGCCGAACATAAACTTGAACATTCTCACCAATAGAAACGAAGACACACATCACATGACCATAAACAAGCAATCTGGCGTGAAGAGAAAACAGAATTAAGAGCAGAGGTATCTATGAGCAAGTTATGGCTGCACTTGTAATAGATATTCTTACACGTGAAACGTGATCTTAAACGTTTTTTACTTTAGCCCGCACAGAGCAAATCAAAGCCGAAGTAGAGAAAAAGCCTGTCAAATATTTCCCCACGTTTCGTCAATAAACTACAGAATTTTAACGCAGTACTTATTTTCCAAGGCTAAAAAAAAAAACAACCAAAGCATTTTTTATCTCTACACATTCTTAAGACACAACGAGCCAAGTGCGCCTTCCGGTTGCACAGACCACCGAGAAATACTTGTAAAATTTTCAACCCTGCAACCCGACTGCTGGCTATTGAAGAAGATCAACGACGATACGTGGGGCATCGGAAAGGAACGTCAAGGAAAAGACGAAAAACAACAGAATAAATACTTTTGAAAAATTAGTTTACCGCTTAGCAAGTTTCAACACGATACCTTTTCGTGGTTTCTCCGCTTGCTGAATAGACGGATTATCAGTCAGCAATTTAACTGTCCACCCATCGTCACTGACGGGACTAGAAATTGGCGACGACGGAGAGCTTACCGCTGATGGAGTCTGCAACGGTGACGGCAGGGGCGACTTGAACAAATGCTCCGTCTGGCTATTGCCGCCGAGCAAGTGAATGGAGGTAGTACTGCGCGACCGAACCATCGTTTTCAGCTCGGAACTCTGCAGACGCCGACTCTCGAACTCGGATAATGGAAACCGGCGACGAGACCAGAATGCATCGCGGTCGTCTTCCAGCAAAGCCGGCAAATTCTGCGAGACTTGCCGCGTGAAAGGCCTCGCAGTACCTGTAGGCGTGAGGCCCGGGGAGTCCGTAGGCGTGGCCGTCGTCGATTTAAATATGGGCACGTCGTCTGAAGGCATGGGCGATGCCGGTTCAGATCCGACGCACTCACTCGTCCGAACGGGGCGGGTCTTGCGTGCGGGCTGAAAGAAAGTGGTAAACCGCTTCCGCTCCTCGACTTCGCAAACCGCATGCCGCTCCACAAAGACTTCATCGTCAGTAAGCTCCTGAAAAGCAAGGAACAAAAACAAAACATGTCATGTGAATAAACTTGCTAAATAAATAGACAAAAAAAAGTACGAACAAAAGCAATAGACAAACATTTGGAAAACTACAGGAAACCAAAAGTTAAAAACTAGAATAGGTCCTTTCAGCATCAATCACCAATATTTGCAACTCAACAATTCCCAGTTGCTAATTCTCAGCATTTGCTAGCAGCAAAACGCGCAAGACTATTGTGGCGTATTTTTTTTTTTTTCTCAGCATTTGCTAGCAGCAAAAACGCGTAAGTCTACTGTGGCGTATTTTTTCTTAGTTAACAACACAATTAATGAAACACGAAGAGGAAACGCAACGAACCTGTTCAACTTCCCCAGACGAGCTCTGGCCGAAAATCGGCGACAACGGCCGCCATCCCGGAGTGGGGATCTCCTTGTACTGAATGCGCTCAACACGAGTGGAGGAAGCCATGGAATACGGAATCACAATGTTATTAATGTCATAGTGCGTGTTCGATCCCTTCTTCCGTTTAAAGGACTGCAGTTGACCGCTACCCGATGGAAGGCTCTGACTTAATACCGGACTCGACGTGCCGCTCACAGACATCGAAGGCTTCGGGGACTCGCAAGCGTCCGATATCTTGAGCTGTTTTGAGCGACCTAAAAAGAAAATTGTTGCAAGATAAAGGGTATCAAAGTACTGGAAATGATACCCTACCCCGGCACACATGCTATCAAATGAGTGAGAAGACAAGCACGACGCCTTACCAGCAAAGAAATCCAGCGAGCCAGATCTCTTCCTGGGACCCTTCCTCGACTTGTCTCGACCACGCTTGCCTGTAGCATCTTTTTCTAATACAAACAATTAAAATGAATGCTTCTAGCAGGCAAAGCAATCTGCGTGCGACAAATATATATATAGACACGAGCAACAGCTTGATCGACTCACTAAAATCAATTGGCAACATCGTTCAGAGC
The DNA here is from genome assembly GCA_003687565.2 of Craspedacusta sowerbii. Lineage (NCBI taxonomy): Eukaryota > Metazoa > Cnidaria > Hydrozoa > Limnomedusae > Olindiidae > Craspedacusta > Craspedacusta sowerbii. Next base: position 3,860 of record QQSS02194290.1, read on the forward strand.
GAATTGTTTCAACGTTTGAAGATTCATCTTCGCATTTTCCTCGCGTAAAGCCATCGCTGTGTTACCGAATGGCACGTATTTCAGGACAATCTCTTAATTTCGCACAAAAGGCAACGTTCAAAAGCGCGTAATAGCCAGCATGGTTAATAACTTGTCCTGTGCTGATGGCTTTGGAGGGAGTTGAAACCCTTTGCAAGAAATCCAAGTTAACCAAATGATTACTATGTATCTTTGCATTCAGCTGTAAAGCTACAAAATTCCTCCGGCATGTGTGTAACTTCTCTTAGCGGGGTTCTGCAATCGGTAACAATACAGAATTCGGCAATTGTTTTTCTCGACCACAAAACTTGAAAAAATGTACACAGAAACCTGAAGGCAGAGTTTGCTTAATCTTCACCAGAGAAATCGCAGAAGCGCTATGCAAGTTTAGATGCGGAAACAAGCTTACCGCCTGATTACTTTCTATCCTCGTATTTAGCTGCAATCGCTACGAAATTCTTGCCGTATTCGTGCAACCGCACTACCGGTGTGCCACAATAGATAAAAATTCGTAATTTGGCCATTGCGTTTGTCTTCCAGACGGCTTGATGTTGCGTGTTAAGAGCTTTTACTAACGGCCCATATCTCGTTTGTATTGACTCGTATTTTTGCGCTTCCTAATCTACTAAAAGCATACAGCACTTTGGTCGGCTCCTAGTTGCAATCACAACGGCTTGTGGAACCATTCCGAAACAAGCTGCATCTACAGCATATGCAGTCGCGAAAAATGGTAACAAATGCAGCCGGATAAAGCAGAGCTACCCCACCCTTATGAATTAAAGTAGCGCGCGGAGATAGAATTATCCGACCAGAGCTCACGACGGAAGAAGAATTGCATGGCGAATGCCAAGGAATCTGGCTTATCACTAGCAATCGTATAAATAGGTCACGACTACAGTAGGGATGCCAAAGACAGCATACAATGCAGACGGGCACAGAACTAGCATCATTTTTCAGTTGCAGTTTGGAGTGGAACTAGCGATGAATGCTTGTCCGATTATGTATTGTGGCAGAATAGGTCATGCAAATAAAAGAGCCTAGCTTGGATATTACAATCCAAACTGCAACTACCAAATGGGCCACTTGCATACAAAAAGGCAAAATTAAAGGAAGAAAAGTTTCAAGTCGTAAATTAATATGACGCGTGCGTCTATTCAACAGGGCGCGGTAGACTAGTTAAATACCAGTTAAATAAAACGTTGTTTCAGAGTTAATTTAACGCCGTTTAAGCCTCACGCGTAAATACCTGAGTTCACGTCTAACGGCCGTGCGCAATCAATCACTAGGTAGCACGATGCGAAAACAATATCTTAAAGCCTAGCCCTTCATATGACATGAACCTGCAGTCAGATTAAAGCATCCAACGATCAGTGAGCATGGAAACGATAGAAAAATGTGCCTGCATTACACACAAAGGCAACTTACGAGGTCACAGATGAATATACCAAAAAGCAAAATGATCAATCAAAGGGAGAACAATTCCGAGACATCAGAGGGCTCGGGGGAACAATGGCCAAGAGCAAATCCTGAAAAAGACTGGCCAAGGTTTAGACTCGTACTAGAATCGACATGTCTTCAACGGGCTCATTTTAAAAAATGGCACGTATCTAGCTGTAAGAACGTATTTATCTTATTGAGAAAAGGCATGAAAACCTCCCACCGACTTCTTGAGCTCACCGGAACACAAGTTTACATCGGTTAAAGTTGCTGGTCATTACAAGCGCCACTTACCCTGGCTTTCACTTCTGGAGGCATCACTACTGGGAACGTAACGCTTTTTTCTGAAATTTTGAAATCATAAACGAAATAGTTTGGTGAAAAATAGCGATGTATTAAAATCCAAAAAATGCCATGAAGAAAATACGCAAAAGATAAATGGATCTATTAAAGCTTCAGCATCATAACGATAATCATTCAATCTCCGAGCCAAATGACAACCAAGAATCCCCTTTGTGCCGAGATATCACCATGTCTCGCAAAAGGCACGAAAAAAAATACCACAGCTATTGAAGGAACAGAAGGTATAATTATGTTAAGAAAAAGATGTAGCTAAAAATTTCAAACGAACGAGGAAAATATAAACAAGTTAAAGTTATTGAAATATCTTAACCCTAGAATGTCCAGGCATTTACTTCACGCAGGTCTATTTAAAAAATAAAATCGAGTCGAAAAAAAGTAATAGAAAATCACACGGCAGCATACATTCTCTTTGAGAAGGCATTAGAAACATTTGCATTTGTACAAGTGTTCTCCTTCCTCAGAAATCTTTCCAGCTGCACTGAAAGGGATACATCTAAATGCAAGACGAAAATAACATCTTAAAATGCTAACACTGGCAGCAAAGAATGCTAGGCAGAGTGTCAGATATGGCACCCTTTTATTATGGTAACAGCTCCAGAGTCCACAGGCTGCTGTATCAGAGTTTTAAATATAAAGTAATAGGCTGATTATCCTGCTAAACCAGCTACTACTTCTACATCAGAAAATGAACCAAAACATGAAAAGTGTCAAAAAATTTAGCCTACAATGCTAATTTGGATTCAGAGAGGATAGAATATTTGCGAGAAAAAGAACACACGACAAGCTGTTTAAAACGATCACGCCGTAATCACTTGCCTGCTGCTGCCAAAATTTGCATGATAAAAATACCATACAGAGTGCTATCAGAAACATGAAGCGGACATGAAGGGCACAAGATAGAAGTATTCAAGCATGCAACTGACACAAACTTGGATGGCGCGCGTGATTTTTCATAACTATATTACTGCAGGCTTCATCCTAGCTGTAACGATTTAAAAAAACTAATCCCAATTGCTTGACTGCAGCACTAACGCCAAAATCAACACCACCATGCTGCCAAATGCTATAAAATAATAAAGACACTAACACAAGTAAAAATGCACATACCCCTCATGGACGACAAGTTTGCATGGTATGAATGGTCAAGCCTTGCAGCTACTAGGTTTACTGGTGACCGAGCAGATGCAGAGTGCTGACAGAGTCTGCAAGGTACAATGGCAGGCATATTCCTACAAGCATACCCTGCAAATTGTGCCTCTCTTCCAAGATGACAATTTAGCATTTCACGATTTTTCTCTGAGAGTAGATACTTGTGCTTTGGAAGCTGTTGGACAGGACATACTCTGGCAGCTCCGCTGCGCAATGCCAATGAAGAACCAAGTGGCGTAGCTAAAGTTATGGAACTATAACATGTACCATTAGCCTTTTCTCCCATGATTTGCTTTTGCTCCTTGCTCTGCTGAAGATTGGATGCAGAAAGCTGGTGCTGCAACTCTAATTTAGGACGAAATGCATTGATCGACTGCTGCAGCTTGCTGTAGACAGAAACTTGTTTATCCAGCTCAGCAATTTTTTCATGCAGCCATGAGCACTGAGAACCAATAGAAGCCCGTGCACATTTCCATTTCATTAGTAAGTCAACGGGAGGGGCAGGCCTAAATACAAATTTAGACATCAGTAAAAGTGTTCAGGACAAACAAAAGAAACCTAAAATCATTGGGCTCAGTTATAGCTGGAAAACGTAAATTGTGTTTTGTGGATTTGCAACTTTTAGAATGGCAATGTATTGACAAATCAGGACCAAGGAAATAAATCATTGTTGGCTATCAAAAACGAAACATGAAATAGAAGTTAATAATTTTTCAACAGTTTGAGAATAGTTGAAATGAGAATTTTTTGAAATACAATACCAAATGCTCTGCACTGTGATGAATAAAAACTACAGGTCTTTACCTGCCGCCATAGCAGACTGATTTGACCAAGGAGACATTTTACCCAGCTATCTAGCAGGATCTACACTTAACTGTAATGAACAGAGCTGCTTATTTAGTCAGTCAACTGACTAGGGCCTATTTTTTTCAGAGTTCTCTTTGTTTTGAGACCCAGTTCACCATGGGTTTTTAATCGTACTACAAATTCTCCCTAGCTTTGTTTGATGCTATTAAGAACTACTTCGAAATATGGGCCCTTTACAACTTCCTCATGCTATGTTACTTACGACTTAAATTCAGAGACCTAAACTTGTAATAGCCACATAACAATAAAACTTGATCTAAGCTCATTCCAAATGTAGGCATACATGCCAGCATTTAAGTAAAAGCAATTATGATTGCCTAATCTGGATTCAGGATATGTATGTGTCCACTAATAGCAAATTGTAATTTCATTTTCAACTACATAGGCTGGATGACATCGAAAAACTTGTTAACTCAGACAATAAACTCAGTCCTTTTTGGGCTGGCAAGCAGTGAAGAGATTGACAAGGTATTGCATGATGATGACTATGATGCTCACGCTAATGATATGCAGAACATTAGTCTTTACAACTTATTAACTTTATCAATTTACAAGCTAATCACAAATGCATTTCAATTAACACAGCTGTGATATGAAATTACAAACAACTATTAATCTTGCAAACCAAATATTTATGTCATAAGCTATCACTGCAATAATTTACTATCTCAAGGCATAACTAACGGTTGATTAAAAAACCATGAGTGAAAAAGATCTCAGGTACATACTACGAGACTTGGTTTAAATACCCATCTTGATAAAAGGAGGCAAACAAAAATATTCTTACTTCTCATACTTCTTCTTGCCTCTATAAAGCGGCAGGCGCACAGGAGATTCAAAATCATCCTCACTATCAGTATCTGGCAGTCCAGCTTCCAGTGAGCATGCAGAGTTGTGCAATTTCTCATAAACTTCTCCAAATGATCCAGTCCCTAGGCCATGCTTAACCTTGGAAACAATTGCTGAATCAAGTACAATACCTGTTGCAATACTTTTTGTTGAAGAAATAACAGAACCTTGCAAGGTTTCAGGCAGAACATTATTTGAAACCACTGACGAAGCATTACCTAACTTTTCTGTGTCTTCTGAAAGTTGGGACGCGATACCCAAACTAAGACCACATGCTTGAAGCGACTTTACGCGAGCAGTACAAGAATATAGACGTTTATTGAGCTCCTTCAGCTTTTCGTAGGATCTAAATCTTCTTTTCACGACTGTACTTTCCATAGAAGATTTTGAGCTCGTAATAGCAACTGGATGACGATGACTGACATCACAAGATGTTGAGCATGGAAAAGGCAAACTTTTTGAACTCAAACTTTTAGCCTCAGTCTTTATTAGCTCCTTGCCTAAAGGAAAGGAATTTCTCGATCGCGCAATGAACTCACGATGCTTGGCAATCTCAAAGTTCTCGGACATTTCTAAATCATTGAAGGTATCATTCATACTGAGAGGGAAAATTTGCGTCGACGTTTGCGGTTGCAAAAATTGGCCACCGGAATTATCGCAATAACTTACAGGCTCGACGCGTTGGGCTACGCAAGGCGCAATCCCTTCGTCAAACAAACAACTGCTAGGAAGCGGAAAATTTAACACCAGATCACAATGAGAAACAGGAAGCTGGCTACTTCTGTTTAAGACGGAGCTGCTCTTCGGTACAGAAGATGGTTCAACTAGGGCGGGCGCCATCAATGCTTGACCGAGCCATGCATTGAACCCAAACAATACACAAAATCAATCCGTCTTCGTCATCAATCCGATGCACCAAATTCCTAGCCACTCCATTAAAAAGGAGCTCCACAGACTCCTTGCTGCTAACGCGCAAGAGTGGATTCGAGTAGGCCAAGCATCACGCCCGGTGCATCTTACGAAGTCCGTTGCCGTTAGCGCCAATATCTTGAATGCACCTGCAGCGTTTCGTTTTTTTCTTTATCCACCAAGCAAAGAACTAGCACAGTAAATTCCACATCTAATAGACTTCAGCAAAGCATCGATACGAGCTTTGTAATTAACTTGTCAAAGGCAACTACTTTGGTGGCTTGGTTATGATAGCCTAGAAGTACGATGTTGAACAACGCAAGCACACTTTTCACTGAATACATGTCGGGGGAGTCGAATCTTTCTCGTCAGATGACCACCATATTTCAAATGCGCATGCACTGAATGGTCCCCAGATCTCTCATATGCACACCATAATGGCTGCCGTTACGAGAAATCTCCAGCCATGAAATAAGAGGGCGCCTGAAGATATTTTCCAGTTGTTTTGATTGGCTGCGAATCATTTCACTACTTCAGTTTGATGCAATGGAATATCTATGGAAAAGAATCCACAACCAAAATCGAAGAACATGTGAACTATACCAAGAATATGCCAAAATCTTAGTTATTTGCTATTCCGCATAAAGTCTTCCCAAACAAGAAGCCGACAAAGAACGCTAAGCAAAGAGTAAACATTGTACAAATCCAAAATCAAAATATCCTAATCGGCCATAAAAAAAAAATAAGAATGCGAACGTCACGAATTAGAACCAAATTATGACAACACAAAATACGCCTAACACTTTCCGTAATCTTACCAACATTCCTGGCAAAAGGCATTATAGAAACAATAAATTAAATGCAAATTTTTCTCTCAGCAAACTAACTGCAAACTCGTATTTACATGTCAAGGAGCGATATGAAGAATAAGGGACGACCAAATTTAATTCATAACACTTCAAATCAAATACATCGCCTTTCTGTAACAGCGAAAGTCCTGTGCTTTCTTGAAAATACCTGTCTATGCCTGGAATTTCCACATGCAACTTCCTAATATGCTGCTTTATATCCTGGTGCGAACTAAGCATGCTGATCACAGTATCCTTACAACGGAACATATTTACAGTTTCGCAGTACGTCGACGGTCGTACTCCTAAGCGAGAGCGAAGCCAAATAGTCTGGACATTATAGCTACATCCTAATTAACAGACTGTTTCGAGTTCTCCAGAGTTATTTCTTGTAACATTTCCATAAAGTGTTTCAATTACAATTATTTATATTTCTGCATTTCATATCTTTTATGAAAGAACAACTTTTTCAAAATAAAATTGAATTTTTAAAGAAGGCGTTAGAAGCGGACCATCAGAGTTTTCATTAGTCAATCAAAATTTAAATTGTAGACCAGATTCGGAGATAAACAAATATGGCACATCCAGCTCAAAATTTGAGCAACCAGTTACGCTGCAGATTGTTTCTTGCTTCTCGCAGCGATGATTTTCAGTTTAAAAGTTTCGCAGCATTTTCCCTAGTTACCGAGTGATGTAGCTTGCTTTGTGGTCTTTGATCTAGACCCTGAAGAAGGTATCAACAGAAGGCGTATGAATGCATTCGTGATCTAGGTCGATGCTAAAGTACAGTGCGCCGAAGATTTGTCGAGTTTGATTTGTTCTGTTTGACAAAGATAATGGGAAACTGTTCGTACTGGTACTAAAGATCGCGTTCCTTGAAGGTGCATGCAGTAAATTGTGGAACATTTACTCTATCTTGGTCGTCTCTTGAACGAATTTAAAAATGGTTTTTATGTTATTAGTGCTGCTCCGTAAGTTTTGTGCTAGACCTCAATAGAAAAATGGCGGATTTTCAACTGGACAAAGGCATTTTTGTATGGATTTTTTACGTGGCATTCGATTGTTTAAATGCTGGGAGTAATACTTATATATCTCAAGCTGAGGCCAGCAGGCTTAGTTATTACCTGCAGCATAGTGTAATCACAATTTTTGGTTAGGTAGGCGTTTGTGCTTGCTTCTACGTAAATGAACTTGTCCATTATTTTACATTCCCTCTCCAATTATTTATTTTTTTTTCCTCTAAGTAATTCTAACCTTTGCTGATTGTTTATTGTTTTATTAGGTGTCATTTCAGTTCATTTCACATTTATTTATGCTCTGTATCGAAATTAACGTATCAAAAAGAAAAAGATTATCTAGCTTGTAAATAAGAAGAGCTAACTAAACCGAGAAAGATTAAATAAAAAAGACGGCCCATATCTGATTCTCTTATAGCCAGTTATATAAAAGATAAACCCTCTAAACCACAAAAAATTTGATAAGAAATTTAAATGAGAAAGATATTATATTTAACTTGAAACGACCATCATTGGCCCTTAACTTTATATGCTCTGAAAGTGCATTCCAAAGCCTAAGGCTTTGGTTTTGGCACGGCGCAGGTTTATGAGATATCTGGGTGATTGCCTGTTTTTTCGCATTAGGGAAATTTTTTTCATCTAAACTGGGTTCCTATTGTTAATCATCTTAAAAACTTCTAAATATTAGGTAAATATTCGTTAAACTTCCATTGAGCATTTATGGGAGATTGCAAGTAGGTGAAATTTGAATAGATGTAGCTCTCAGCTAGTGCATTTCTGGGAACAAGTGCAAGGTTTGATTTTAATCTGATTAGGGCATTCAGTTGAGCTGCAGCAGCCTTGCAGATTTGCTAATGTGCTGGTCAAAATTCAATTTGCTGTCTTTTGTTGCCCCTAGGACCGTCACCCAGTTTTCAGTCATTATTTCGATGCCCTTAATGTGCAGCTTATTTCTAGAGGTTTCGGTTTTTTCTTTGAAAGAAGCTTGTTCTGTGACATTTAGTTGAAAAAAATTATTTCTTTTTTCGAATTTTGGTGCCTTTTCATCGACAGCAGCTGGCAACAAGGGAGCTACAAGCTATATGGATGCTTGATTTTTTTTTGACGCAACAGTTCTTGCCACTAAGTACTGATACCAGTCCTGTGACACAATCAGCTGCAAAAAAATGCAAACAATTCAAAATATTTAGATTTCTGGAGTTTACATTTGCCTAGTAGCCAAGCCACTCCTTGGCATGCTCTTTCTCTGAATTGGTTAGGTATTTTTTTAGAAAAGATGCCTACCCAAGCCAACAATCTCCAATGAAAAGATGCATTCATGCATGCTTTCATAAATGCATACATACATGTGACAATAAAATTCAAACATTAATACATACATACATACATACATACATACATACATACATACATACATACATACATGCATACATACATACATACATACA
>QQSS02194301.1:0-26192 GCA_003687565.2 Craspedacusta sowerbii
CATCATCATCATCATCATCATCATCATCATCATCATCATCATCATCATCATCATCATCATCATCATCATCATCAGGTCAGGTAAGATACTGGTCATCGCTGAGTTCTTTCTCAAACTTCCTGGATAGCTACATGCGCTTGCCATTTGATTCTAAGGATGCGGCGGAGGCACCATTGGTCAAAGCGCCGAGCCTCTGCTGCACGTTTGGACACCGCATAGCAGGATTCGAGCCATAAACACACTGTATACTCGGAACTTCGCATCCAGACTGATGGTCACAGGTTTAAACCGAGTACATGCATCCCCGGGGGAGTCGTCCTCTGATTTCTGGAGACGATCTTGAATTGGTTCCCTTTAATTTTAACAGTCATGGTGGTTGCAGATTACTGGTCGTATTTTGATTGTATTTTAGCTTTGTTCTAAGCCAAAAGATCTAACCTTCTCCTCCCTGATTTCAAGATTATGAACTAGCACCTCAAGCATCTCGCATAACAACACAACATCGTCAGCGTAGACCAAGTGACCGACAGGTTCACATTCGATGATGGCACCAACCATACTACGATGGAAGGTTCGAGTGACAATCCAATGCATAGCCGCGCAAAATAACTTCGGTGCAACGGTACACCCTAGCCTAAAGTCAACATATGCTACCCAGATGGGGTGGTCAAGTTTCCTCTGCATAGCATGTTAAGTTTGATGATGGGGTTTGCGGTCGACCTACTCTGCGTGAATCTGCTCTTCATCTTGCATCTCAACTGAAGCAGCCACGTCCCCTAATTCGTGATAGGTGGATACATACAAAAAAGCTTCCCGGGCACAGATGAGAGATATGCCAAGGTAGTTACCGGAATCCTGACAGCTACCTTTGCCTTTCTTATACGGGGGACAATGCTCTTCCACCAGTCATCTGGCAGCACCAGCGAGTGAAGTCAGCCACGTGACACCGGCACGACCAGACACTTTTAGCATTACTGCGGAGATATTACAAATTCCTGGCGCCTTTAATCTTCACTGATCACAGAACAATCCACACCTGCGTCTCGGTAAGGTGCCCGCAATCACTGAACGTATCAACGTTTGAACGGGAGGCTTCCCGCAAACTATCCTCTTACGTTGGGCCAAGAGGTCGATTTAGGAGGTAGGAGTAGTACTCCTTCCATCGTTGCACCTTCATAGATTTTTCCGTAGCTAGAGCCGGATGGGGGTAGAAATTTTGGAGAAAACTGCTGAGCTCCTAATGATGGTGAAGGCATTGTTTAACTAAGCCGTATAGCCATGTTAAAAACCAATTTCCGTTTGCTCTTCTTGACCTTACCTTGGAGATATTGGCTTAACCTCGCTGCTACGGGTCTACTGCTTAGTCTTACTGCTAGTCTACTGCCTAGCGACAGCCACACATTGCGTGGCGTCCTTGAGTATCCGAACGCGCACAAAGCAGCATCATTCAGCTCAGTTTTAAACGCATCCCAGGGCACCCTATCACCCACGGACAGCGCAGCAAATCGGCCATGACCTTAACCGCATGATGCACGACCGGAACATGAAGCAGGTGGGTAATATCGCGTGTTACTGGCTTACATCTTGATGGAAATCGCCTTAGCTTGACTGCACGGCACGATAATCAGCGTCGAGTTCCAAGCTTTGACACAATCTACACATTGCTGAACAGCATTCCAGCGTCTGTTTCGATGGATATTCGGCGCCCATTTGCAACGCAAAAGCCGAAAAGACAGTCTGTATTGTCACTCGCTTCATCACTGCCATGATCCTAAGCAGAATAAGTAACCAAAACGATCAGTACTCGAGTCTTCCAAGCATGACAGGAAATCATGCCTCTTGGTGAAGCTCAGTGCTTGGTCGAGCATGGTGTGGAACTCATCGTTTTGTTGACTAGTCGCAGCTTCCGTAGGAGCATACGCCAGATGTACCCTGAAGTTGACAACTTGAAAGCGGTCATTGACAGGCTGCCAGTTAATAGAGGTCTTGCACGCATTCCTATCGAGTGCAGGCGCAACCCCAGCTGGGCGAGGATTACCAACCTCTCCTGACCAGCGAAAGCTATAGCCACCCACTGTTGTTTCGTCTGAGTCGGCTTAGCTGACTTCCTGAAGAGTCGCTAACACCTACGCGATCCAGGTCATAGGGCAGGAGCCGCGACCTACCTGGAGCTAGCATCGTTCTAACATTCCACGTTCCATTTTTTATGCATTTCTGCGAATTAACGATGGATTTTCTCGTGAGACTGCTTGCACTAACCCCCGAAGCAGACTGATCACAGGGACACAGGTAGACGGGGGAGGGGGGCTTGCCCACCTTTGCTCTTGTCAATCAGGGCGACGAGCGATGCGGCGTGGTAGAAACAGTGGCGTGACTCATAACAAACACTTCGGTGACACACTTCCACTGGCAACTACTGCCACGGGCCGGCAAACCCAGGGTAGACAGATGGTCGCTTCTCCTAGTAACTTAGAGGCACGCAGTGAACTGACTCGCTGAGGGAAGCGCGGTGTGAGCTTATTGCAGTTCCGCCTCCGAATTGCCACGTCGCAGAGATGACATCGAAGCCAGCGGCATTTGATGACCAACCAATGGCACCACATATCCAACGCTCCAAGTTCTGGTAACTTTGCCACTGCAAGCTCCACGGCTGCTTACTAGCCGTGTGCAATACTCGCTTATATCGCAGCAAACCTCCATATCTGAAGGTTGCTCCCTTATACGCCCAACTGGGAAGCGTGTGGCAGCCTACAGCCCAGACCCAGACTACCTGGCAGGACACTCCAAACGCACGTTACAAACAAATCCAGTACTGTTATCACCATTGGACGCTTGCAAAAAGCATGCAATTAACTTTCTAGAAGGCGCCTAATGAATAGACTCCCATCTAGGCGATGGCAGCACAACAAACATACGCAACCATGCCAGAGCACGTAAGGAACTATCTGCTCAGCACGAGCAGCTTTCAGTTAAAGCAGTCTCTACCTTGTCTTGCAAGCATCCATATCTAGACGAGCCTTGGAAAGCTTTTTCTTAGTAGTCACGATGTTAGGAATTTCCACCTGCAAAGAAAGACCTTACACATAAAATTCGGCGGCAGATCAACGTGTGGCCACGCGAATAGGCAGAAGAAAACATCAAATACGGCTCTTACATGGCCAACCAAAATATCCGAGAGCTTAGTTGAAGACAAGTAACATATGCAGCAGTCACGAGAAACGTATGACCACATCAAAAACATGCGCAGCAGCATTTCTTCGAAAGACAGCTATTACTACGCTTCCAAGAATTTCAATTCAATTCAATTCAATTCATTTCTAGCCTATCACACAAATATAAGTATGTGATCGTTTATGTACCTCCACGAGCTTGGAGAGTGGACCTAAAACATCATTGTCAATCTGAGCTTCACACGTCGCTAGTTCTCCAGAAATGGCAGTCTGTGTTTCGCCCGTGGTCAGAAGCACGCCACTAAATCAAGGAATGGACTCTATTCATGACGTCTCTAATCGAGAACCTTTCTCAAATAAGAAAACGAATTGCTAAGGTCGCTCAAGTTGCGGTATTAACCAACCCACCAAAATCAATGAAATCGTGTATAAATCTAGGATCATCTTCGTAGAAAATATAGTCTTGTTTGATCAGCTCTCCGAAAGATCTGGCATCCCAAATGCTCATTTAAGAGTTTCGATTTTCCGAACCACCAACACATGTGAATCGGTGACATCACAGCATTAGCACGTACAACCACACGAAGGACTCACCCAAGTAAGGTGCTGTCACCAAGATCTTGTGCACATTCTAACATCGCTTGGCCCAACTGAAGCTGATTCAGTTTTTTCTGTCACAAAACGATAAAACAACAAAAACTTAAAAACCATGTGATGAAACGCCATGCAACAGAGAAATGACGTCACGAAACACGTAAGAAGGTCGTTAGTAACAACAAGAACAATAGAAAAATAAACACATTGCAGATGCCGATTTTTATACAGCATAATGGCTATCTGATAAGCTTCCAATTCAACGAGCTCATGCACATTAGCTATACCGGTACAATTTAATACTAAAGCTAAATACTTTTCTCCTTTCAATGTCTGGCCCACTGCTTAGCATACAGGAGCTAAGCTTTTTGCTTGCTACACTGCACGCCGCTTTGACCTTTTCCATAGATTTCTCCACCTAAAATCGTATAGTTGGCATCATCGATGGATGAACCACGTCAGCAACGGACTTTAAGCATCTTAACTTATTCAGTTGACATGTACGAACTAGACCCATGTCTTGTCATGTGATGCGATGAGACATGGGAAAACTAGCTTACCCTGGCCTTACCTAAGAGCAGCAGATCAGTTTTTCAATTTGATTAAAAAAAAACTTGTAAAAACTCAAAATATGTAATGCATCCCGACTTCCGTAATGCAACCCATCATACCGATAAACGAAACACGCAGATAAACACACCAAACTTGCAAACACACCATGCCCATAAACACATCATGCTTATAAGCAAACACCTACAACCAAAGCATAACTTACATGCTGAAGCTCTTCTGTTAGCAGGTCAGTTTTTCCCGCTCTAAAAACAAAAGGGATTTTCAAAATAATCCCAAAAACGAAAACTGCACCTGTATGATATGAACGTCTACTGAGGCAACGAAACCGATGTGGCTAACACTGATAGCAGATATATAGATTAATTCAAACAAGAGTGATTCTTACACATTCGCACAAACAAGTACAAAAATCAACAGCAAAAAAAAAAAAAAAAAACTAAGGACCAAATGAAGCTTGCTTTGCAATTTAATTTCTTTCCAAGTACGCAATAAAAACAGCATTAAATGTATTTTAAAGGTGAATGACGTAACGCTTGAGCCTGTTATTAAAAACGGAAAGTCGCTGTGACTAGAAGGAAATATAAGATTTTTGGCTGCATTTGCTCATGCTCACTCAAAGTCTGCAACGACAGGACCATCGCTCGCGCTCTTAAAATATAACACCAATAATTCAAAGTCCCGAATCAACAGGTTCAAACTTGTTTTTTACTGGTCTCAACTGGTTCAATAAATCCCAACCATCTTATAAAAACGTCTAATTCTTGAAGCCCATAACATTCCTCCCTGTCATTCTAATCTGATCAGAGCAATATAATAATATCTAACTACGCTAAAACTGCATCATTCAATATGAAGCAGTGAAGTTGAGATGCCATGCTTCCGGATCTTTAGGCTTTTGCGCTGAAATAACTGTATATTCATGGTGAGGACTCCCTAGAACCGGTCTACACTAAACAGCTCCTATTATAGGCATAAGTCATTAGGTGCAGCATAGTTTCACGGCAAAAGCGTCCTAACTCTTCGTAACATGGCGAACATAAAGAAGAGAATGATTTTTTTGTCTTATGCACTACAAAAGCCTCGGCATTTTGCAACAACTACCTTCAGCTCTAGGCACGTGCTCGCCAATTCCGACTATTCAGAAGTATAGGGTACTGAATACAAATTAAAAAAAAAAGGGGGGACATTAACATAGATTCTACACTCCATTAAATGACCTTGAATTACTAATCATAAATGGGATTATAAATACACTCAAAACGCTGAGAGGGGCGCGCGCGTAGTTCACTACAAATCTCAATAGTACAGTGTCTATAGGTGAACCAGGATTATCACACGTTTGCGGTACTTAAAGCTTGGATATCGTTTTCCATGGTACAAACTGTAAAAATCCATGCGGAAAGTGGACAATTAGAACAAGGTGCCATTCTTACAAGCGTAGCACTTATCGGATCAATAAATCTGTGGTACTAACACCCGATTCAGCCATCGATCACGTCCAAACACCACGGAACGTGGAGGCGGGAATCACTTCCACGTTATAGCCAAACTTTAAACACTCAGAACCCAGCAAAAATATTAGAACTCAACCAAATACAGCTGCAATGGCACCAGCCAGCCAGAACCCTAATGGTCACATGTGTGAGCCTTTCAAAAAAGTCAAAATGTGAAGCAGGATAAATTATGGACAGAGACGTCGATACGAGGTAGCTCATCACGAGCAATGTTTTCCTGTGGGCAAAGAAAGCTATCTGCGATCCACACAACCGGCTGCAAACATCGCAAACTGCACAGGTGCTGCGAGTACGAGATGAAAGTTGCGTCGATGTCGTTTTTCTTGCAGATTCTAGACTCGTCAGAACTCAAAACATTCAACTGCTTTTCTACATTCAGTCCGCCAACCAACTCTGCACATTGCACGGTCCTCCAAATCAGCTTTTGGAAGGTTGCAAGCTCTTATGTTCGCCTTCAGAGTGTCTTTGTAGCGCTTGTACTGCCCACCACAGGAGCGAGTACCATGGGCAAGCTGGCTGTAAAAGACTTGCTTTTGAATGCGATGATCATCCATACGGATAACGTGACCGATCTATCCCAGCTGTATCGGTATCCGCATCAGAATTGCTTCATTGCCACCGGTTTTCCACCGTTCTAGAACGGACACGTTTGGCACTTCTCAGAGGTGCCATGTTAGCGATTTTTCAGAGGTGGAATCGGTCTGGCTAGGCAATGCGCCGCCGACGATGGAAGATCCAGGACATGCATGCATACTATCGTGTGGTAAGAAACACTGCATTGAAAACTGCAACCTTTGTCGCTAGCATAACGCCATGATCGCTCCACAATCGCTTTCCAAGCCAACCGTATGAGGCAATGATCTTGGCTAGGCGAGCGCTTATGTCGTCATCAATACCTACGTCTGCAGACAAGATGCTGCCCAGGTAGCAGATTTTGTCAACCACCTTGAGAGTTTCATCACCTGTCTTGATGACTGGCGCGGTGTACGTGTGCCTGTTTGATGGCTGAAACATAACTTCAGTTTTTTTTCAGACTAATTGTCAGTCCAGACCTGCGAGCCGCACGAGCGAAACGGTCAACGAGCCGTTAGGCACTTTCCTGTGAGCGTGCCATAAGCGCATGAATTTCTGTGGGCAGCCGATTTCCTCAGAATCTTCCAAGGTTCCTCCCTGCGCACTGAGTCGAAGGTCTTGGTAAGCTCTATGAAACTCATGTAAAGATCTGACGCTGCTCGCGACACTTTTCTGCGTTTGTCTCGCAGAGAAGGTCATGTCAGTAGTACTACGACCGGCACGAAAACCACATTGGCTCTCAGGCAGAACTTCATGGAGATTGACGTGAGCTGACAGCCGATACGGGCAAGAATTTTGCCAGCGGTAGAGAGTAACGAGTGGTTATCACAGCAGGCGCGGTCTCCTTTCCGTTTAAAGATGTGCACTAGCAGTGCGCCTTTGAAATCCTGGGGTACTGATTCCTTATCCCATATGTCCAAGAGCAGACACGTAGGACGCTGCATCAGTTTCTTCCCACCCTCTTTGTAGATCTCTGGTGGAATCGAATCGGCACCAGGGGAATTGTCAGATGACATCTGCATGACTGCACGAAGCACTTCCTCTACAGTTGGTGGCCGATCCAGCTGGTCTACGCCAGTCCACTGAGGAATCTCACTAAAGACCGCGTCATCAAAATCCGCCGGCTGATTAAACAAAGATTCGAAGAATTCCACCTAGCGCTCGAGGACGTGCTACTGGTCGGTTATCACAGTTGTACCGTCCTTCGACAGCACAGGAATGGAGCCAGCGTCACGGGGTCCATATACAGCCTTAAAGCCATCGTAGAGTAGCTTCTCGTCATGATGGTCAGCCGCATCTTGAAGCTCCTGCGACTTGCGCTTCCACCAGGTATTCTTCGTCATCGCAGTTTTGCCTGAGCTGACTGCCGCCCTTTGACGTACGCATGCTTTTTCACTGTACTTCATTTACCGACAATTCATGAAAGATGTGCTGCGTGGACAGTGCCTAGCAGTTTTATAGCTTCCACGTCCTGTTCGTCAAACCAGTCTTGATTTCGCTACTACATCTGAAGCCGTCTTGAAGCGCTTTTGATTTTAGCCCGAACCTCTTCACAAGATTGCGGTGCAAAGTTGCTCAGTGTTGGCACAAGCATCATCGAGCTTGAGTTGCAGCTGCACCTTCACCTCATTCGTCTTAAGCTTACTAACATCAAGCTTCTTCCTTCAAGCGGCATGCCGGCGTTTGGGTGGACATAAATTTAGAGCCACAGTTCTGCAAGCAAGACGGTAGTCAGACCAGCAGTCAGTACAGCGCATGGCTCGCGTTTTATGAACATCAACGGCGTCGCGCTGGCGGTTGATGATATAGCCCAGGATGTGCCAGTGCTTAGAGCGGGGATACATCCATGTTGTCTTGTACTTGTTGGCTTGCTGGAAAATGCGTTGCAGATGACGAGTTTATGTTGTGAGCAGGTCTGACCAGGAATGTGGTGTGCCATTTTCGTTTTCTTCCCAACTGAAAGTCGTCCAAGAACTCAGGATACGGATGCTGAAGCTGTTCCAAGTCAGCGGCAAACGACCGCCACACCATGCCCCTACGTGCAGGTTTGTGGCTAGATGCTTCTAGTGGTATCCTCCACCTGCACCCGTCACCACTCGCCCATCGCCACAGGACTTTGCATCGCGTCATTATATACCATCACTTCAGAGTGGATTATAGAGAGAATGGATTGTGGAGTCCAGTCCCACTGCCTCTGTCCGAGCATACCATTTTCGTCCACAGGCACAGAAGCTGCGACGTTCAGACTGGTAAGCACAGGTGCAAACACAGATATAAGCGGTGCGTTCAGACCAATAGGCATAAAAAGGGATCTAGCGAGCTCTGTCTGCCCTGCTTTTAATTCAGAGTTTTCCTTCTCCTAGAATGACTGCCCGTCCGGGTCAACCGGTGATAGCGCCAACGGTAAGCTCTTCTGTTAGCTTTGAAATTCAAGAAACTATTTTAGTAAAGAGAGACAAGTTTTGTGGTCAATGACATCTGGAAAATCATATAGTCCGTCAAGTAGGTTTAACTACGCCATGCTCGCGCAACGAATAACAGGGAATAGCGATGCCTTACGACTTGTGCCGAATTTCTTCGACTACAACTACAACGGCGTTTAAACACTTCAGTAACGCACAAAAGACAACTAATAAACCTTGTTAAAACAGCTATGCTGCCAATAACATTCATTAAATCATTACATTAGGTTGCTGAAGATATGGCTAGCAGAGAAATGTTACCTTCCAACGCGGACATCGGCTAGCTGCTTTACACGATAAAACTGCTTCTTCATCCTGAAAATCTTAAAGCAGCAATTCTAACCAAACTTAGTCCTTTCCATGTCCTCCAGCAAGCATGAACTAAACTAATCTATTAATTATAACATTAGAAATTAGTCCGTCAAACTGATTCTGTCTTAAAGACTCAATCTTAAAGACATGCATGGACTGACACTTAAGTATACAAAACGAAGCTTCATAACAGAAGTTAATAAGCATGAAATAAAAATACACACATCAATTAAACCATTACAAGAATAAGCACTTAGCAATTCAACCTTTTGATAAATTAATTCAATCAGAATTTAATAACTAATAGCGACTTCCTAAGATACCCTAAAGCCATACTGTTGCTTAGACTCTCAAGCCTAGATGACCAAAAGGCCCAAACTTTTCAGGAAGGCCCTGCACTGATTATAGACTGTAATGGCACAAGAGATGTACTGAGAGCTTCGTACCACTTGTAAACATTTCTCAGTGCTTGTTGAATTGCTAATGTCCTATTGAAGTTTATCTTTGTACGATTCTGAACAACTAAGAATGCGTTCACTATGTCCAATAAGTAAACACTTAGACATTAAGAGGCTATTATTCCCAAGATATTGACTATGCCTAGCAGCGGAAATGACAGTAAATTTTTTGGAAGGTGAGCAAACCTATGTATGACACAAAGAAAAAGAAAGTTCACCATGAAGATAAGCATTCATACTTAGTATTTACACTTATCATTCTAGACTAGAATTTAACTTTTATCAAACCTGGGGCCCAGCATTTGCATTTTGAGGTTCTCCCTTCTAATTCTAAAACCTACTGATGGGAGTTCATGACTTTCTGTTTTTTATATTTGGTGATTTGGTCAAGTCCAACAACTCCCAAGGACTGCTTATTTGTCTAATATTCAGAAGCACATGAAGGGAGCATGCCTATTCATTTAATTACTACAGGACTAACATATCATCTTATCAAATCAACTTGGAAATCATTCCTTAAATAAATAGACCACAGAGGACCACAGAGTGGAAATAGGAAGAAATGCAACTGTATAATCAATACAGCAAATCATTACATTTTTTTGCTTCCAAACCAGAACTGATATCCATACATGTATACGCATATTTAAAAAAATCCCATTTTTAAGAAAACGATCCAAGCGTTAATTTTCTCTCCAATTAAGAGAAAAATGATAACTGATTACAATACTCAAAAGCCATCTCTTAACTCTCCCAGCTTTTCCACACAGTAACACGAATCTTGGCGATTTAAAAAACAAGTCAAAGCATGATCGACTGCAAATATCCAGTCATTTAGCATTATGCCAGCCCAAGTACACGTGATATTCTCCGAATTTATCTGCAACAGTGTTCGTAATTATTTGTAAGTCACATTTTAATTAGGCCTAAAAAAACTAAAGCCTTGAGCTTTAAATGAATAAATCAAGATTTTAATAAAAAATATCTTACAATCGCAACCTAGTCAGAGGAAAAAAAGCCATGTGCCCAAAAAATAAAATAGTGGGTATATTCAAAGAATAAGATCAGAAAAGCGCTACCACTGGACCACATACGGAGGATGGCATTTTGCTTCAAGTGTATATGTATATGAATAATCTATTTTGTCAACAAAAATAAAGTTCTTTCTTAAGTTTTTTTGCAAGCTTTCGACAATATCTATTGTCATGATCAGGCTATATACAAACAAAAAATAGTTAAGATTAGTGATAAATGCAAATAAATCAAAATGTCAGTTCAAGCATAACACATATATATATATATATATATATATATATATATATATATATATATATATATTATATGATTGTATATAAATATGCACATATTGGGTAATCTTTTACTCAAGCTCACCAAATTAAACCCAAATGCCAGCAGCTCTGCTAATCTCTGTGTGTATATGTACTATATGTAAATATACAAGGCCAAGAATAGGTTCGTCGAGGGTCCTAATTTCTTATGTTAATAAACACATACATGAATCGCCGCGTCTAGATGCCAGGCAGGCTGGCAAGAAAAGAACTCCGCGAAATGCCCGGCAGTCATATTGCGCTTGCGCACGGGATGCATCTCGCGAGTGGACGAGTACACTACTCGATGTAAAAGGCTCGATTTATGTAGTGCATTCCCATGAATTTATTGACATGGGAGGCTGCATTTCGGTCCCCTGCAAAGCTCTAATTAAGGAATAACCAGTGTAATGTAATCCATGTCGCCAGTGCAGTCACACACAGCTTCTGCCATGCTTGAAAATCGGAATATTTTTTTAAGCCTTCGTCTTTTTCAAGTGTTTTCAGCTTCCAGAAAAGCAGGCGGTTGCTGGATCTGTGAGACTTTTTTTGATGGGCTTTCCTCTGCCTCGTCTCTCCAAGATCTCAGTTATGCAATGAGTTTCATATTGACAAGATGACATTCGTACTGAGGACTTTCAAACACATAGTCGTGCGTCTAAGATAAAGATGGCGCCATGAATCGTGGTAGCATCCTCAAGAGTCTGCTATCAACTAACACATTGCACTTTTTCATTTTTGAAAAGAGGTGATTGAAATTCAACACAACAGCTGCTTTTTATGAAAAGCATACGTTTGCTTCGGTTTATGTTATTCATGTTTTGTGCACAGTTTTCAATCCTTAAGCAATTGTTTATGGCAGTCATAAACGTTTTATGATTTATTCAAATACGTTTTGTGTTTTGCATCAACTATTTTTAGTAATTTTAGTATTGATGTTTTGAGGCATAAGGTGGAAGACGAAATCTAGTGACCTAAGTGGCCAGGTACTTTGTGTGTTTCTTTTTGTTGCTTTTTTTATTTTTAACAATGTCATGTGCCTTGTATGCCTATGTTATTTAACTTCCCATGGCAGTAGCTTCTTGTAAAGAGCATAGGTTAGAGGTTCAGTCATTGCAAAAGGAAGTCATATGGAGTTCCACCCCTCCCTGGCATGGCAAAGGCTACGGAAAATTTCAAGGAACGCCTCACGTTTAGAGTGGCACAGATGACGAGTCTAATATAGCAATGGATACAGCAATTTGTAGAACGGGTGTAAGAGTTTTCACTGTCAAACTTACACGATCATTGCGGTCGTAGTTCTTGACTCTGCTGTCTGTTCCCTCTTCGAGACTTTCTTTAACTAACTCTTTGATTGCGTCGGATTCCACAACGTGTTGCATGGATTTCGCGGTATCATTGCAATATGGATAACTGCCATCAATTCAAGAGCATTGTGCATTTTAAGTTGAGACGACTAATCACCTGATTTTTATAAAAATTTGTTACCGAGCGCTTCCAGTCAGAGATTGCGCTGGAAATTTTTTTTTTAAATCGTACAAGTTTTTTCGTTTCTGCTTAATGGAAGAATACATCAGAATCGTAAATGTGTGCTGAAGGTACTTTCTGAGTTGAGGACATATCGTTGGATGTGCCGTTATCGTTCCACTCCAAGTATGGATGCCTGGTATCAACCACCCTACAAATAGTCTCATACGCAAGGAGCTACCATCTAGTGTCTGAAGGGTTCGTCGAAGTGCCCTGGGCCCGTGCAATTTTTTTTCGTTTGTCACGGAGCACTTATGCTCAACTGAGACCTGTCGACATGCTCTTCAATCACGTGGTGCGTGACGAGCTTTTTACCTCTTTGAAGAAATGCCTTGCTCGTTAAACGGTAGCCAACACAATTAGTAAATCATCACACCGTTTATTGAAGATCAGAACACCTGACGTGAAGTAGGCACTTCAGCACCCCTCACAGACCAGAACAGGATAACATTCCAAAACGTAATCGATACCAACTCGTGAGATTCGAAGTGTGCGTGCGTTTTTATTTGCATATGCGAGAGGGGGCAGGAGTTGCCGAACAGTTTGGACTCTTTACACGAGCACTTCTTCCTATTAGCGCTTAGTGTCTAGAAGCAATTATTTCCATGCCATTTAGTATTCTCTGTGGTGAAAAGGACAACCAACTTAGAAGTGGCGCGTACGCGAGTCTCATTAATGCACTTGCAGAGGAGTCTTTGACCGACGAACGTAGTGCACAACTTGTCTAATTGCTTTTGTCCCTTTACACCTTGGGAGGGTCATATGACTAAGTAGTCAGACTTACATTTAACGAGACTGCTTTCGTTGGCATAACATGGAAGTGGAAGCCACTCTGCCGAAAGTCAAACGTGAACCAGATTTCAGGGGTCCCTCGCTGACTTGCTTTCCATACGATTAGCGAGGCTTTCTTACTAGCGCTACTTGATGTTCCCTTACATTCGGAGGAGCAGCCCTTATGAGGTCATTGCTACCCGAAAGTTTCCTGAGTGCGTCGGTGTGTGGGTTGGAGGGGAGGGGCGTACCTGTAATTGTATTGGGCCAGCAGTTCGCAAGTTGGGCTAAATTCTGTGTACGGCTTCTGAGTCAATAAATCTGAAACATTCATTCAGCAATTGATGAATCGGCTTTGTTTGACATTTATAGTTTGTGATTATATTGGCAGTGGCTACGATGCGGGAACCCTCTTGGGATACTGCGCAACTAAAAATAAGGGAAGTTTGCAATGATTGGCTGCGACATCGGGAAACGTTCGGCGCGAAAATTTATTGTCCATGCCTGCTAACATGTATGCAGTAACTGTAGGTGAGAAGGTTTGAAGTTATCCTGACCTTGAAGTGGCTATAAGTACGTATGCAAAATTGAAAGGCATGCAGTTATATCGACGCAACGACAATTTTGGCGGCCAAGAAGTGAGTCTGCGGAAAGGCCTTTGCTACTGCTGTCAACATGCAGGAAGAAAATTCAGGAAGAAAAACATCGTAAGTACTTTTTCTCAAATTAAATTGTAAATTAGTTCATCTTTCAGGATTATTTATTTTAATGGCATTGCTTACCAGCCAATGAGGCTAAAATATTAGCATTTCTAATGTGTAGGTTCAAGGCAAAGAATAAAGCTTATAATTTTTGTGGCGTTTCGGTCCTTTCTTGGAGCATCTTCAGACTAAACGAACAAGAATACACAAAAACCGAAAAACAAAAACAAGCAGAGCGCACATCGCCAGAGTCACATCTTCCAAGTCGAGCAGAAACAGCTTCAACTTAATCGAGTCTGACTGTATGTTAAGTGAGTAGGCGAATTTATGGTGCGCTATGATCAAGCTCTCAATTAGCAGACACTCCCATTTGAGCGACACATGCGCAGAGTTGTGAAGCAGGCTTAAAGATCTAGATTAATGGGCAATTGATGAGTAGCCAGGTGTTGACCGACTGAGCTTGACTGTTGCTTGTGTTCCTCGATGCGTTGGTGCAGGTGGTGGGTTGTCATGCCGATATAGCCAGCATCGCACTGGCCACATTTAAATTTGTAAACAACGCATTGTTGACTCACAATCTTTGGCTTTGCTTCCATTGGTCTAAAACTTTCGCCAATTTTTCTGCTCGTGAATATTGGCTGAATTTTTACCCGTACTTTACATGCCAGATCATAATACACTCAAGTCAAATACAATCCGGTCAAATAAAGCTGACGGGTAGGCCAACCTTAGAAATATTGTCACAAATGTTCGACTTCTTCGTTAAAGGCGGACCAATCGCTAATCAAACGATACGCTCTGTACTGCATTGACTTGATTAAACATTTCTTGTACCGAACGTCCGTATGACTCTGGAAGTGCAGTAGGAGACCAGTGCCCGTTGGCTTATGAAAAACTGTTGTAGATAGATATGTTCCTTTAAACAAATATGATGAGAGTCATATTACATGATTACATGTAAATGCCAGGTTGTGAATTATAGATGCTTAATCAATTGCCGTAGAAAGCAGACAGATATCCAAAGTACCAACCATCAACTCTGTGCCACTTCATTTACTAAATATTGGGAAGGTCCTAGTATGAGTCATGCAAGTTTAAGGTTTATTTTTTTGCAGAATGGTGGCATCTTATCAATTCTGTACACATTAGACAAATATTTTGAAATATCTGGAATGCAAAAGGATCGTCTATATCAAGCATGGGATTAATTTGTAAAGCTATTCGTGCATTGAACGTCTTTCTCGACCATTCTGTATGCTTCTTCGACAGTGAAGGAGGAAATGCAGTTTTGCTTAAATGTGCATAGGCAACACGCTCTGATTATAGCATTTTATAGAATTTTGACTTAATACTTCAAAGCAATTGCCACGTTACCACCAAAGACCATTGCCAAGTTAATCACAAGGTTGCAAACCTGGTTTCTTATGTCACCCTGCTTTTGCTTTGCTCATCGAATGAGCATCTTTTCCGCAAAATTGAAGCATACTATGGTACTGCAGACCAGATAATGTCTACCAACAACATCACTGTATTCTAATGATTACTTTCGAATTTCCAAGCGCTCACGCTTCAGTCATACTTCTGTGTCAACCTGGCGCGCATAGTTCCGAGTGGTGCAAAAAAGAGCCTGGGTCACTTTTGGTCACGTGACGTGGCCATACAAGGAAGCGTTCGCGTATTCAATTACCCCTCTCCCCGGCAAAGAATCGAAGAAAATGCTATGAAGGAATGCGGAAAAAAAATCTGATTTGGGTGGCAAAAAATGGCAAAAAATCGCTTTAATCTACGGTTATACTTTCATATTTATTGCCGCATGTGGGGTGCAAGCGTCAAGTTAGCCAAGGAATGTCAAAGTACCTATTTAGGAACATGGCAAATAATCTGATTTTAGCGGCAATAAATGGCAAAAAATGGGATTGATTTAATGCTCAAGATTTCACATTTGTTGCTTTCGGGGTGGGGGGGGGGCTAACTTGACGGAGGTAAGCGAACCGCCAGTAACATTTCACGTGACACCTGAGCCACTCAGTGCGGACTTCCCGATTTTAGTTGCGCAATATCCCAAAAGGGATTCCCGGCGATTCCCCTGCCCCGTTCGGCGGTTCGGAAATTCATTTATTTATCTCCCTTTGTTTTTTAGAAGCAAATTATGAAGCCGGTGATTATCAATTATCGTTATCAATTTGATGATGATTACAAGGTTGACCTTGAAGAATCGCTGCAACAGGTCACTGACTCAGGGAGGTAGTGTGAAAGATGAGCTAAATTCCAGCATTCTCTAGGTCAACCCTTCACCGGATATGTCAATACTTTTTGGGAGTATCTCAACGGAGCTTTCGGTTGTCACCAAATTGTGCGAAATTTAAAACCCGGTATTTCATTCATACAAGAGGGTCGTGACTCGTGAGTGGTAAGTCCAGTCCGCTGTGTGCTACAATAGGTGCGCAGCTAGTCTTCGTATTTCGTTCAGCGTCACTGGTAGTGTTTGCCTATGAGCATAGAATGGACATGTCATGTGTAGGAACTCGTTGAAAGGCCAGTTTCATGATTCTGGCGTTCTCAACTTAGGTTAGCATCTTGCTTGTTAAAGATGCTCCATATTTTATGTAGTGGTTTTTAAGATCGCAGAGACAATTACGTTGTTATAAAAAATTTAGGGTTTCAGATTTCCTCCACCTCGTAACCATACACAGAAATTATTTTGCAATGGCAATTAATGGAACACAAGCTCCTCGTCAGTGCCAGTGCCTCATGTTTTAAAGCAAGAGTCGAACACTCAGGTCTGGTAAAGCTGCAAGCATTGATTTTAAAAAGTAGATTGTGATTTTAGGAGGATAAAATGGAATGAAATTTATGCTGTCAGACGTCTGCTTAAGTGATTAACTGTTAGCAGCCATTTTCCAATTCAGGTTTGTTAGTCCCGCTGCTAATAAAATGGAATCCTATTCTATAATGTTATCTTAACTCATGGTTTGACTTATGTACAATTATTTCATAGAACTTATTAAATAATGCTCTTGGCAATGTTTTTCATTGCATATTGTGGTACTTGTTCAAATTCTTTTCTTTATTGTTTCCAAGAAGGACTAACATGGCTGTGTTAAAAGTGCTATTGAAGCCTGACCTTGATTTCATTGAAGTGGAATTGCTTCTGGCCTTGTATTAGCTTTCAGGAAAATTTAATATAAATAGTTTTAAAAAGTTTTCTAGGGATGACTCTTTGTTTGCTTAGCTTCCTTTGTTGTTAGTGTTACTGGAATTGTTTTTTTGTTCACCAAAATCAATCAGTCACAGAAATCTACTGCTGTTTGAATTGAATTAGTCCATCTGGTGTTTTTTGTTGGTGAAATTAAATGAAATGGGTGCACTAAAATCATGTTCCTTATGTTTGTAGGACATGTTTCGATCAGCTTTGATCATTTTCAACTAATACGAAAAATTATATCACAAGTGTTTAAATAAGAAGGCGTGAATACACCAATTGGTCAATAATTGACGCTACAAATGCTCACTCAGCAACCGATTAACAATTCCAGAAGGGACGGCACAAAGTAAACTATAGTTCAATAATACAAAACACGAGGGAATAACAGGTGTAGGCAAGCGCGCGCAAATAGTGAGAGAACAGTAATATAGTTATATTTAGCAATGAACTTACACTAAGCAGTTTCAGGAATTTAAAGAAAATGCATACATTCGTAACACCCATCACCTGAAGAGTCCTTCTCACAGCTGATGCTATAGAACAGTTTGAAATTCACGATTTAAACAAAGTATTATAGGCTTTGGGACACGTCAAATACTTTCCGATTTCATTCAACTTCATCCCAGTTTTTCTTGTCGCTAGTTAATCTTCGCAAAAAAGTTTGCCTTTTTCAATGAAGACAAAGTTATGAAAAAACAGAAAAAATCCCTTGTGATCTTCAAAAAATGATGGTTTAACTTTCATATGTCAGCAGGTGCATTCCTGCATTCGTTAGTGACAACCACCATTTCAATAAATCCGGCACTTCACTTGTAGCATTCGCCACAAACAAACCGACTACAAAATAATTGGCACGGTTACAATTAAAACATTCCGGAAGACATTCTAACTGACTTTTAAATCAACGAGCTCAACAACTGCAAAGAAAAAATAAGGAATTTGGTGGATTGGGGAATGGACAGTGTGATAAATGAAG
Organism: Craspedacusta sowerbii; assembly: GCA_003687565.2. Lineage (NCBI taxonomy): Eukaryota > Metazoa > Cnidaria > Hydrozoa > Limnomedusae > Olindiidae > Craspedacusta > Craspedacusta sowerbii. The sequence goes on from QQSS02194301.1 coordinate 18,165, forward strand.
GGTTTAGACAGAGGGCCTTACAGATACGGGGATAACTTAAGTTTTAAGGTTTGGGTTAAGCTAATGAATGTGCACGTCCTCTAGTCTCCTGTGGAAGTCCGAAAAACAGAAAAGCATGGCTGAAGAACACAAGTTCTTGCACTCTGTGTCCCTTAGATGCTTCCACACACGCAAAGCCTTACCTAAATGTTCTCCAATTCTAGCGTTGATACATCTGGTGGTCTCGCAGACTAGCTGACATCATATCCAGCACTCGAAAACTTGAATACAAGACCAGTCTTTAGATGAAAAGTAAGAACCAGTTTACGAAGACTAACTTTGCAACAATACCCCTACAGGAAGTTTCTGTCAACTACGAGGCGGATCCTTTGGTGTGTTATAATATGAAAAATAAAGTACGTGCACACTACGTTCATCTGCTTTTTAAAGTAACGACTCAGCAAGCTTTGCTAGTCTTTCCTGCTGACATGCCTTCACGCGGTTACTTGTAACATGTGCAGGAACTAACTTCTTCTGAGTAATTTCGTTGAGTGGATGCTAGACAATTATAAATGGTGATTATCCCTAACTAGTGGAGAGAAGGGGATACCAAGGGTGCAAATATTTTAGCAGAATTAAAGACAAAGCAGAAGATCTCGTCTGGAATTGGAAAATCCTAGTTTCTGAAAAATGGAGGTATGAAGTTTCTTACTAGAGTGTTTTTCAATAGCAGTTATCAATTAGCGTAATACTGGGGTTAAAACTTCACACAAGGTTAGAAATTTTAAGATCTCAACAAACGGAGACATCTCCGCAAAAAAAATTAAAGTCACAATTCTTTTTATCTCCATAACTAAATATCTACATATATTCACTCAAGCCACTTTTCATCGCCTTCATCGTCCTTTGCTCAAACAAAGACAGCGCCTTTTGTTATCGGTATTTCAACATTTTTGAAGCTATTCTTTAGTCGATAGAGACACATGGATTATTGCAATTTAGTATGTTGGTATGCACTTCAATACAAAACGTCCCCTTGCAAACACTTTGGTACAGAAGGGCTGAATTGATCACTTACCAATACTTCGTTATTAAAACCCTATAAGCAGAGCGCCTACATGATTTTTTATTAATTATGATACTATAAAAGCTGCACAAACTTACTCCGTCGTATAAAATGGTCATTGGACGTGGTCTCCAAACACTTATTTACCAACATTAGCAAATGCTTCATGTAAGCAAACGCGTTTGCCTCCATGTCAGGCTTAAACAGCATCGTCTTGATACTTTGGCCCAATCTGGTAGAACCACCCGACATTGCTTTGCCGAGTCTGACACATGCACCTCAAAGCCATTCGTAGCATTGTTACAAGCAACAACACCCCGGCCTCAAAGAGGTATACTCAGCGCATTAGACGTGGGAATACATCTAGATGGACTTTTTGCAAGGGCAGAGGCTGTCCGTGCAAAGTGAACTGTACAAGTATTTTCGTGTGAAACGGGTACAGGGTGACTCTGATACTTAGAAATTGGCGTTGGACCAGTTTCCATACTATTTGTGATTGAGTGGTAATAAGATCACACTACGATGCTTACATCCGTTTTTACAGGCGTTAGCTGGCAGGATTCGGATCAACTAAAAGTTGCGCATATGGTCCACCAACCAAATGAAACGGGCTCTCGTTTATTGGGGCCTTTATGTAATTCGCACGTAGGTCCAAAGTTGGTCGAATTCCTGGATTTCCTTGCTTCCCACAGACGGATTTTTGCCGTACGCTCCCGACATGTCTGAGCGGAAATTTGCTTCTTTGTCGGAGAGTATGATCTGTGGACATCCGTGACGTAACACGACGTAACACATGCACCTTGATATAAGCACTTCTTTATTTCTTTGTTTCACATGTATTCGCGATACTTGACAATTCAACAAGACGCAGCTCATAAAGAAAATTACATTATGCAAAACGCACCTCATAAAAAAAAAATGCATCATGCGTAGTTGCTTTTAGTCCAGATCTTAATGTTCAGATGGCATGGTTGTCCGAGAAAGCCGTCGGCTTTTTCATAGAGCACCATAAGATAGTGCAAGATAACGCCGAAAACGTGTTTGGCGGGTAACTAGGCATTGGATGTTCATACATCCAACCCGATGAGTCTATCCTGTATCCGTATTCTGTATCTATCAGAAGCATGGAATAAGAAAAAGTTAATAGTTCCATTAGTCACTTATGGCAATTTAAAACTTAAGACATGTCTAAACTCAGTGAACTGCAAAGTTCAGTTATTACTAATGGAGTGTAACAGTTGTTGAACGAAGAAGAAACTTCTTTATCTCATTCTTGAACGTGATCAGGGTTTTACTTTCTTTGGCAGCAGTGTAATTTATCCTGTTCCATAGATCATGGTCTCTCATCGAGATGCTAAACTTTCGCGAACCAGTAGCAGAGGTTTCCTTGTTGCCGAATTCTGAAAAGTGGCTAATATAGCGATGATTAACTGACCGGAAATCAGCTGGCAGCAGATTCTGCTGATGTTTATAAACAAAAGTAAGGGTTTGTAGAATATTTAACTCATATACATATTTCATATTTTATGAGAGATCATCAGAGGTTTCGAATGGGAATTTCTATCAGCACGCGATATAATTCTAACTGCTCGTTTTCGTAGTCTATGTAACTTAGATAGTTTACTTTAATTAGCGCTTTCCCGGGCACATTCCCAAATGAAATATATGGATGGATAAACGCAACATACAGAGTTCTGGCAGCTTCAGTAGTCGAACCGTCTTGCCTTGGCTATCATCCCAATATTTTTGGATACCTTTGACTCAATCAGCCGGATAAGGCAACTCCAGAATAAGCTTTCATCAAGAATGATACCTAAAAGTTTTGTATGATCAGCACATTTAATAGAAGTTCCACTTAATGATAGATTCAGTAATGCAAGTGGCAAGCTATCAAGCTCTTTTTTTCTTGCAAATATGATATATGTAGTCTTTTTAATACGCAAGGATAGGCAGTTTGCATGAAACCATTGTTCTATTCGCTGCAGTTACTCAATCATAGCGGGAAACATGCTAGTATCGTCTGAAAGATAATTCTCTGTAGCTGAGGAACACAATTCACAAGATCACTTACATAAAGCTGGAGCAGTAGTAGGCCCAATATGGAACCTTGTGGAGCACCACATGTGACAGGAAGAATATTGCTGTTTGCTTTATTTATCTCTACATATTGGCTTCAGCCAGTCAAGTAACTCTTAAACCATGAGATACTAGATGATGAGAGTTCATACCATGTCATTTTGTTTACATAAGATGTTATGATTCACAGTAGCGAAAGTCGAAGCTGTGTCAAGGAAGACTCTAAGACGTATTGCATAAGCCCATTGCCTTTTGTGATGATTTCAAGCAACTCTACAATGCCAAATTCGACAGACCAATGTTTTCTAAACCCAAACTTCTTTGGATAAATTATTCCTGTTCCTTCCATATATGTAGACAAGGTATGAAGGCTGCAATGCCCAGTTCATACTTCTATGCGTAGTCGTTCGTATAATTACGGGGGAGGGTGAAAGGACAGCCTGAATTGCAAGCATTGTGGAGAGTGTTCGTCTAAAGTACATGCAGAGGACTGAATCGCTCGGCTAAGAAAATGCTTCAATTGCATTTACACACCAGTTATGGTTAGACAGGCCACGGTGACCTGCATCGCACTTTCTCGCGCAGGTACAATAAAGATTTCGTTTTTCCCTTCCATCGTCATTGCCTGAAATTTGAAAACGCCAATAAAAAAAAAGGGTCAAATATCTTTCAGGAGAGCTAATTTGCTGTATCAGCATATTTTGATAGGGATTCGGAAAGATAAAACTTACCGCCGCGCCTTTCCGTGGTCACACGCGCTTTCTCCACTTTCCATTGGGTCCGCGCGGCACTTCCTTCGCTTCTATGAAACTTGGCAAGCATGTAGGCGCATGCTTTGGACACCCCTGCATGTAGGGGCATGCTTTGGACACCCCTGCATGGAAAAATACGCCAAGGGCGAACGTGGAAAAAGTGGCGGCAGCAGGGCTTTCGCTGGGGATCAAACGTTCTACCTAGGTAGGTGATATCAATCATTAAGGTAACTAAAGTAAGACTTACTGTACTACACTGACCAGACTTCTAATATTCGCAAAAATGAGTTGGGAAGCAGACATCAGACATCCCAGCTTGAAGTCTGATCTCGTTTCAGATTAAGCCAGGATCTCTTTTTGTCAGTCTATCTTCAGTCAGGTCCACTTTTATGATGGATTTTGCCCAGAAGGCGTTTTGACGTCAAGAAATAGTCATAAATAATTTGACGTAGGTGGGTGCGACTGCACAAAGCCTGCGGTGTGATCTTTGAAAATACCACACCGACTGATCTGCACTTAACATCAAAGTCGTATCCTAAAATGCAAATGTCATCTACCCACAGTGCAGACAGAATGAGGATGTCAACATCATCTTTAAAGGATCGACTCAATAATCAGCCAACCCCTCAGTCTGATCATGGGATGATGCAGGTAGCTGAGTCTAAGAGACTCTCGTTTTTAATAAGGACTGTTAAAGCCAGGGCATCGTTTAAACTTCTTACCTTACTTCCTTTCGCATGCCCTCATAGCAATGAGTTTTGGAAGGAAGGGCGAACTTAACAAGTCTCTTTTTTTATTTTCTTGTAAGCTCTCCAAAGACGTCACGGGGAACGAACCGTTTTCTCGCATTCCAAGAGCTTTTCAAGATACAATTCGCCATCGGAATTTAAAGAAGCAACAAGAAGAGCGGTTGGAGAATTACTCTCTAAGTTTTGATACTGAAGCTATTAATTCGATATTTTCCAGCTTTTATTTCAGCTTGCGCTAAAAGGATTTTTCTTGCAAAAGATTTTGACAGTTAAAGCTAAGCCATACGAAAAAATTTAACAGCCTTTCTTACTTGAAGCATGGTGCAACCTCCCCTGCCTGCATGCACAGGTTTCGAGAGAATTTGTTTATTAATGCAATTAAGCATGATGCTGCTATCTGGAAACTGGAGATCTTAAACTCGAAATATCAAGGACTTCAAGCCGCAATACTCGCGTGTACTTTTTTGATTAAGAATTGCGTCTCAATGGAGGAATGCTTAGAACTTCGATCTTGAGGTTCGCTCATACACAAATCTGCAGCTTCCGAGATATTTGACTTGAGTTATGATCTTAAAAATGAGTTTTTTTTTATATGAAGCTTCACATTTTATTAATTGAATACTGGCAATTGCATTTGAAGTTATTTGTATGATTCAAGCGTTCATTAACGAATCACGGAATTCAGTGCGCAGGATTGAGCAGCTTTGATCGATAAACTCTCATCTCTCCCATCTCTTGTTCTAGAAGCGCGAGTTTAGAAAAAGAGTTTTCCGATTTGCAACTTCAAATGGACTCAAAGATGAATGACTTGCAGGTTCTAATTTTTATTGCTTGCTGTCTGTCTACGTTTCATGGCATCTGCGTGTATGTCGTTGTCTGTTTGTCTGTGAGGGTGTGTGCGTGTGTGTGTGTGTTTGAGTGTGTGTGTGTGTGTGTGTGTGTGTGTGTGTGTGTGTGTGTGTTTGTGCGTGTGCGTTCATGCATGCGCGTCGGAGTGTGTGCGTGTGTGTAGGCAGGTATTTGTGTGTGTTTATGTATGTATGTGTTTATTTTTGTGTGTAAGTGTGCCTTTATGTTTGTGTTTGTTTGTGTGTCGCGCGTTTGTCTGTTTCCACGTGTGCTTGCATGTTTGAGTAACTAACTTTGTTCCACTAGTCGGTCTGAACTGTCTGCTTCTATATATCTGTGTGTCTACACGACTTACGTGTAGATGTATTCCCTTTGAAAATGTTATGAATGAAGCAATACTTGTTCATTACCAAATGGCAGTGGAGGCCTACCAAAATTTTAGATCGCGCCAGTTGAACTATGGTTGTGTCAGACTAGTACTTACATAACTGGTTGCTCTAACTTAACCAGTGTATACCTGCACTCCAACTTTCCAAGATTATACAAAATACAATTCTTCGTTCAGGATTTGTCCAACTTGAGCGAGAACACAAAGCCTGCTGCACACGTGCTGGAAATGATGATGGGAGAGTTGGAGCAAAAGGTTGGTTTATTATCAGTACATCCACCACGGTCTATCAATAGACCTGCCAAGTCTTACACAATGGATGATATGGTAGCCTGCCCTCTGCGTTCGGCACACGTCTGTGTCGCCTTTCTATTGAAAATTTAACTTTAATTAAGAAAAAAAACAAACAACGGTAGCGAATTTGAGAAGATTTCGTTGTCTACAAAAAGTAAAGACATAATTTAAGGTAGAAATTCGCTCTTACAAATCTGTATAGAATCGTTCCCCCTTATTTTTTTAATTGTCGGATAAACTTTCTTCTTGTTACGCGACAGAACATCGAGTTGACTTCCTTTCTGAAATCGTCGGAAAAAAGCCGGACAGAGATGGAAGAAGTTCTTCGCAGTCAAAATAAAGGTTCGCTTCTGATCATCGTTCAGAAGCGTAGTTTCATCGATCAGAGATGCTTTCTTATTTTGTACAGGTCATGTATCGAAGGTTTACTCAAGGCTAGATTGTTCCAACAAGGGATTTCATGTCAGCCTAAGCTTATTAGCTAATATCTTATATTAGGTTATATATATATTTATATATATTTATATATATATATATATATACTAGCTTATCTGCTGACAACTCAGTAACTTACCTTTCAGAACTCAACGCCCTACGAGCTAACACTATGGTGAGTTTCACTGACGTCCTTGTTTGTCGACATAAGCTTCCAACGCTTCTTCTAATGTAGTGTGCATCCTTGGATATACTCATCCTGCACGTTCACACATGCCTGCGTCCCACCATCACTGGAAGAAGAGCTCCTGATTTCACAGGAACAGATTTTTTATAAAAAAGGTTATCTTTGAGCATCTTATCTTTGAACAGGTTATCTTTGATCAGGTTCTTTATTGTGAAGTTCTTTATGAATAGTTTCTTTATAACCAGGTTCATTATAAACAGTTTGTTTTAATTCAAATAGATAATGAAAACGTTAGAGGAGGAAGTCAAGTCTTTGATTGCTAAGCACTCTCTAGCGCAAGAAGAAATTCTGAAGCTAGAAGCAGGTTTAAAGCCTTTCACTTGTGTATCAACGCTTCCTTTGAATAAGTATCAGAATTCGATTGCAGACTTTTATGACTTACCATCGTTGTATGATTTTGAATTCCAAAGGTGTTTAAACTTACAGTGTACTTAATTTTCATTTGAGCGATACTTACAGATTAGCAATACTGCATTGTTAAACCAACCCCTGAGTCCATACAAGCTTTAAGTCGACCTTAGTTACTTGCTGATATTTCTGCTGCGGTTGGGTATATGCCAACTTTTCACCGGCACAAGCAATAATATATTCCAGAAGAAATTCGTTCCGAGTATGATTCCTCTTTTTTTCTCTTCTTCCTTATCAGAGCTTGCAGAACGCAGAAGGATTGAGGAGGTTCGTACCAGCACAATTAATACCCAGTTATTTTATCTCTCACTTGCTCTCAGACTTCGTCTATCTCGTAAAATAATTCAGCATCCATCTCGTTGCCGGATTCTTTAGAGCACATTTAGCATCTCACGTTTCTGGGGGACTGCAAGAATACTTCAGGTTTAAAAATGCTTTGAGCATAATGCCATCACATATTATATACACATATCGCTATATAGACATACATACATCATCAATGTGTCGCTTGACATGCCTCCCAGTAGGAGAGGAATTAAGGTTCAAGTTAACATAAATGTATACATAATAAAATACTTTATATATATAATATATGTTAACATCAAAGAAAATCCCCATTTTTTGTGAGCTTTCGACAAAATCTTTTATCATCTTCAGGGTTTGAACAAGAGGAAAATAAATAAGACACAACTTTAATTCTCTCAGAGAACACATGCTTTCTTGTGACACTACTGTAGCATTTTCAAAATTGTTGTATTGATTTCATGGTGACACAAATGGACATA
>QQSS02194302.1:0-12783 GCA_003687565.2 Craspedacusta sowerbii
ATATATATATTGCTACACGCAGATGTATTTAAATATATTTATTCCTTTCAGAAATAGTCTGATTTCAACTATGCAAGACATTGAGAAAGCCAAAAACTTGGTGAAAGATGTTGAAGTTCCACCAGAAATATTCCAGTAAGATTGTAGTACTTCCGGGTTTTTTTTTTCTGCTTTAGTTTAGGGAATGGGACTTTACTTCATGGAATTTCGCAAGCCTTGGATTATTGCCTTTTCCATTCAGTGTAATTGCTGGGTCCGGATTTTACTTTTCCGATTCCCGACTTGTGCATTTAACATGCGTGAAATTCATGTTCCATGTTTTATTGTTCCTGCTGGTAGTCATTGTTTTTGATCGGCCTTATTCGCTTTGGATGAGAATTAGTTTGATTCTGGCAGTTTACCCAGCTTGTATTTTGTAGCAGATGCTTTCATTTGGCCGAAACTTGTGTTTCCTTTTGTTTTTCAGGTACATCGATCAAGGTCATAATCCGCAACTTTACACCAAGGACTGTCTTGAAAAAGCATTGACAAAGAACGAGGAAGTAAAGGGCAAGATCGATGCATATCGGGTGGGTGTGTTAAAGTTTCTAATGACTAGAAGTCGTCGTGGATTTGCGTATGGCTGACCGAGTCGAGAACTTTATGGTCTCTTACAACAGTGCGCCGTTTTTAGATAGTCGCTGTTTCTAAGAGTGTTTTGTTTTTAATGGAAGTTCTACTAAATACTCCAATAAAAATAAATTATCAGCGAGCAGTTATTTGAGTTTCCATCTACTGCAGCCTGTTGGTGATGTTTAACTTCATAATTGACTTGAATTGTTGCTTGGGGCGATTGCCTCTCTGGGAAGTTTCTCTTGTTAGCGTACTAGAAAAAAAGCTGCGGCGTAGTTTAAGCCAGAGGTGTTTTGAGCCTCATTAGTTCTAATGTGCTGATATCGAAAGCCGCTAGGAGATATGAACTTGTTTGTTTGCTTTCAAAAATTCCAAGCTGTCCCGCGTGACCTGCGTACTCTCGGCGAGATATTCGGGACTGGCAGTTAAGCGCCTACGTTATGCATAGAGCCTGGGTTTAACTCTTCAATCGGATTAAGCTATGCATGGTTTGCAATGCATTCTGGTTTTGTGATCGTCGAATAGCGTTGGATGTGGTTTTGATGATGTGTGAAAGGATCGTTTTGTAGATGTGGATTTGGATTTCCGAAGGCAAGCAATCCGAATACGTATAGCCAGATCGCAATGATATCCAGCAAAGCCTATGCCAGCGTGTTAAAGTAATTGTTACGGCAATGAGTCAGAACGAATTAAAACTGTGAATTTAAGCATGAGGCGCCATGTTTATGTATTACCCGAGTGTGGACAACGCAGTGAAACGCAGAGGTCCTGCGTCATTGAATTTTCTTGTTATTTCTTCAGAACTTCAAGCGGATTTTAGAGGAAGAATTGACGAAGGAACTTCCTGAGACCATGGTTCGTTATCATCAGTTTAAAAGGCAGCAGTTTCAATCTAAATAATCAACTGGTGTGGACCTGAGCGACGTTCATGTGTCCTGCTGTACATATGATGGAATTCATGACGCGACATAATGTTTGGCTATCGAACCACGCTTTTAATATGCTGCCTCCTTGTACTATCGCAGCGGTTAGAGTATTAGGAAAGCAGTTTGGGTTTCTCATTCGTCTAGTTCCCAATGTACGTAAATTGTGAGCAGGTGGGGTTAGCCTTGAGCTTCTGTGGTGGGCGTGTTGCTTTTGTTCGCTATACATCTAGGAATGTAGTCCCCCTGGTAGTTGAATGGTTGTGTTGTTTTGTTATTCATTTTTCTCATGTTTATATATTAGGTTGCTGGAAATAGTTCATCTGGTAGCTAGGCTGCAGGTATTTTTGAGCGGCATTTCGTTTGTGGGTGCGAGGCATTGCGGGAAGGTGTGAGTGGGGACCTTGCCGAGTTTGAGGGTATCTTGGCGCCTACCTATGATTGGGAAGTGTTGTTGGACGAAGGCAACGGCGCTATTCCAGCAGATTATTTTGGTCACTTCACTGAGTCCGGAGTTGGTGTTTTTGTCTAGGAGAGGACGATTGGTTGTTATGAGAGAGTCGACGGTGCCGGGAGAGTCTACAATGGACGAAACGATGCAAAGGGAGCTCTCCATATACGCAGATCTTATAGAAAAATGCAGTAGCAGTGGATGGCGCAGTAAGCTTTGGACAGTCGAGGTAGGGTGCCGGGGGTTTGTTGGCCATTCGGTGAGGCGTTGGTTCCGCGCTTTGGGGCTAAAGAGTAGGGAAGCTAAAGCTAGCGTGCGTATGGTGTTGAAAGCAGCTGGAGTGGGATCGGCATGGGTATTGCAGAAGGCAGGTAGTTGCACGGAAAAGAACGCTAGGTAGGGCGCCAGATGCATCTGTCCCCGGAAAAGACCGAGACTTCACTAGCGCTGATTGCAACTGGCGGGGAAGATGTGTCCCCATACTGCGGCTTGGGTATTCCTTACTGGTCGAGTAGGGTGGTTAGGTATGTCAACACTAGTTGGGGTGCTGATCAAGGTTATCCTGGTGCAGCACGGGCCAGCCAGATGGAGGTGTCCAGCACTTGAATGACCGAAACACCTGTGAAGTCAGGTGTGCTGCTGATGACCAACTGGTGTCTTCTGTGCCATGACACTGCTTTCTTTGTTGTTGCGCCGAAGCATGCTGGAAGAGCGCAGCTAAAGCTTTTGAAGCATCTCATTCGAAGTTTTCCCCCAGTTTCTTTGTGCTCTTTGATATCTAGACGCTTTTGTTGTCTTCTTTGTCTTAGGGTTTGGTACGGCTTGGACCTTTGCTCGATCAGGGTTCTTGACATCAAAAGCTGCACCGGGGAATTGTATATGGTTTACTTCCTTGTGGCGGCAAAATCGCGGCCGGTGTTTGGGGTCATGGAGGGGTGAGCGTACTTGAAATTTTTAATTTTTAGCTTCTACATGGTCACACTACCTCTAGTTACCACAAACATTAGGGTGCAGCCAATTCCCAACGCTCTAAGGTGAGCGTGGCTCAAGAGAATGGCCGGAGGTTATGGTCCTGCTAGTTCCGCTTTCCCGTTTTCCCAAGTTTGTCTGCAAAGCGCGAATGCTATCCAGAGGTCGTTAAGGAAAGACCTTGTTTTTTTTTAGTTTTAGCTTTATGATTTATGTACGTAGGTATGATCAATGTACGATAGTGAGGGCGTATTGGAAGAACCTTCTCAAAACAAAGAAGAAGTTGCCCTGTGCCGGTCTATATCGAGCGAATTGCTGGCGACTGGAAGGTCGTTGCGGTGAATAGTTTTCTCTAAAAAGTCGGAAAGCGAGTTAATAAAATTTCCCATGCCCTTGGTTGTGCCGGCTAGGTTAATCTCATATCTCACGCAGGTGTAGACGGGGTGCAGATTGAGTAATTTTTCAAAGTGATTGCGCTCGCCACTTCCGCGAACATTGCGCTGCTGGAAGCGGCGTGATCGTGTTCCGATAGCATCCCCGATTATCTCTCACTCAAAATTTTAAGCGCGAAAATTTCAAGAGGGCAAAAGACGTCGGTCGGTAAAGCCTTATCGTCGTGACAAGACTTCTTTCAAATGCAAGAAAGAAAATTTCAATTTTCAATTTTCAGAAAGAAAACTTCTGCCTTCAGTTAATTGCTCTTCTAGCTACAAAGAGCCACCTCATATTCCCAGCCCGTGGAAGGGAGCTTCGCTTCTTGCGGTTAGGGATCCTGTTTACGATACTTGATGACATGTTTATTTTAGTTAAATAAGATCTCATTCTACTCATTCGAAAGCTTCTTTTAAAAAACAACTGTCTTGCAAAAATTCGTGCGTCGTAAGATAGAAAAGATTTTCGTAAGACCTCTCAAAACGGATCGTAACCACGCATTCACTAAGTGTTACCGCAGGGTTTTTTTTTTTTTTTTGCGTAGTTTTAGCATGTTTCGTCTGCAGTTGCAACGGGAATCCTAATTTAAAACATAGACACATTGAAGCTGATGCCTGAAGGTTTTGCTGACAAAGTTGAGTATGCTCCGGCTTAAACGGCATAAAATTCTGCTTTTTCTTCTCAATTTATTAATTGATTCTGATCTCTATTCTTACTATCCAATGAGGAACTCAAAGTCATACACCAGATCGCAAGAATTGAGTGTGGAAGTGGATGGTGATACTGCTAAGGTGTATGTGATGGGATGTATTTGCTGTGAAAAGAGGTAGGATGTGAGTGTGCGTCATGTTTCTTTGCAATTAGCTTACTTTCATGCACATCTTGGCAGATTGACACCTCCTAGATCTCCCGATGCTTCATAACGAACTATGTGATGAGAGGATTCACCTTGACTTTCCGGCCAGCTCTCTTGGGAAATTCGTCACGTGTTTCTGTTTACACAACAAGTGACCAGCGCACACTGTTGCGTCGGTGTAAAGATACTGCTAACGATGACAATCTTTCTTGTTGCTCGTACTAGATCTCTCGTTATCAGAGAGAAGAAAAACAATACTATATATCTATGAAAATATGCATAAGTGATTTAATAAGATTTCAACAGTAGCCCTCCACGAATTTCCGGCGATCTTTTCGTTTGTTAACATTTTTGTTTTTAATGGCCACCTACAGAGTGGGCTACAAGGTTCACTCATCGTCATACCTGCCTCTGCTATTTCGGCGATATTTGCGCTATTGTGCCAGATATCCACCCTAGAGTGTGAGGAAGTCTCGGGCAAGGAAGTCCCTGCTACCTTCACTTTGCCAGACAAAGCGAAGTTTCTGATTGGTGGATTGCTACCAAGAAGTTCACTGAACAATGCCGCCAAGACGCACCTCGGAAGTATTTACAAACGAAACATCCCAGTGGTCCCTGGAAGGTCTTGGTGGCGTTGCGTGTGAGCAGCTGAAAAGATGCTGAGATAGCATTCGCAGAGAAGCAGACGGAGAGAGTAGTCGGATTAAGAAGATGGTGGAGGCAGTCGGCCATCCAGCCGGGAGACATTCATAAAAGCACCGAAGGAGCCACGACGCTGGGTTGGAAAGTGAACACCTATAGGAAAGGAAAGTCTTCCAGTTATTTGTTGTATTTATTTTAGAAATATTTTGTTGTTAGGGAATGCCCTGTCCTGCGTTTGGTTGCTCTGCCCTCTCACCGACTGTATCGGTTCCTAAGGGCGCGACTTTTAGCCTGCGTTTTCATAGCGCCACTTGGTTGAAGATTTGCGCGATCGTCCGCTATTACATTTGTTCAACCTATAACAACCTATGTTTGTTATCTAATGCAGATTTTTGTTCGCGCCTAAACTTGATGGCGCCGGTGACGTATGATCGCAATTGAGCTCAACCGGTTTCTTGCTTCAGACCACCCACATCTGCAACACATGATGTCAGTATTGCAGTGCTAACCATTTCAAGTGGTATACAAGAAATGCTGATCGCTTAACATTTCAGACACGCTGTCGCGAGGGACCCTTAGCGGAAAGTCTCCAGAAGCGTCATTTGCGATTCGCAGGTACAGCAAGCGAATGCACAGATCCCCATCCCAACATAAACACGGAGATATTTCCGAGTAGTAACCCAAGCTGATCCAGAACTATCATTACTAAACTCTGCAATCCAGAGAAGGCCAACCGGTCGAGCGAGGACCGATCATTGTAACCATGCTAAAATCACAGAGTTGAATTGGTGGGAAATCGCGGTCTCATTTACTAAGGTATTGATAACTTAGAGCCATCATCTACGAGGAAAGAAATGTAAGAAAGATCCAGAGCAGGCAAATATAGAGATGGTGAACGACTTTCTCTTCTGGCTTTGCTTATGACCAAGTCCAACGAAGAGATGTGCTCGTCGCGCTTGAACTGAGCAAAGTACCAAACTGTTGCCACTAAAGAAAACAATGAAGTCTCTACCCATTTTAAATCTACCGTGGCAGGTAACATGTGTCCTTGTTAACGACAGGATAGAATTAAATCTCCTGTCAGACACTAGCAAAAACCCACAGTAACTGCGATACATGCTCGTTTTTCCCATTTTAGGGTACCGCAGACACTGCTCTACAACCCAATACTGCTATAAAGAGGTGTTGATAAATGTACCAGCTTTTTATGTATAATAGAACCAAACGAACGCAGTTGCACTGGTTAAGAACGCAAATACATTGGTAATTAATTTAAGAAGAAAAACATCTCGCTCTAAAGACCAGTTTCAACAGAACCAATGCCATTTCCAATTTAACCAAACAAATATCACAAGGATATTTATACGGTATAGGTGTGGGTACACCAATCGTTCATAGATGGAACACTTAAAACTACGTACACGATAAACCCAAACGCGCGCGCGGGAGAAATAAATAACTTAACAGGTAACTGATATCAAGTGACAATCAATTAAATTGTTATGGCAATATGGCCACACAAAAAGCTAGGGGAAAAAGGAAGGAAGGAAGAAAATAGGCAGTTGGAGAAGAGCTAGACTAGACAGATAAAGTTAAAGTCAGGTGGTTAACTTAAGGTGTTAAAGTAAGGTTAACTCATAAATGCCCAAATGCCGTAAAACCTGTGGGAAACTTATTTCCCTTTAATATTGGTCTGAAAATGGATCAAATCAAGCATTACAACTTAAGTTTAGCTCATTCGTATTAAGTATCGTATATGATAAAATGGGCATTTAGGGTCATAAACGCATTAACAAATATTACCAAAGCAAGCATAGGAAATTATGATGTAGACACATAAATACTTATTTATGAAGCAAAAGAAATAAGACTATATACTTCAATCTCCTTCTTTTGCGGTCGATCATATCGCTGTACATAGCGTGAGGGCTCAATGCCAGCAAACGATCAAATCAAATTAACTACCCTGTTGTCAAACCAGCGCACTGCAATTATGTTGGAGTTGGCATCAACGGAGTAGTCAACTGAACCCCTGCCTTGCTTCTTCAGCTCTTTCTCTCTGGCAATAAAGGACACTTCTTCATTTCTGGCATACATATAGCTCCAACATATAAAATGCTGATTTGCTTTAGCTCCAGCACTATTGGCAAACTGGTAAAAAAGTTATCACCAAAAACTTGTTTGGATTCAACGCCACTTGCCGGGGTTGTGTCATGCATAAAACTTAAAAAAACAGAATAATGAGTACAAAACAGCCAGCCGAACCGACCGTCCAAGTCTTCCTCAGTGATAGAGAAAAAAATTTGGCTCAGCGAAACACGGTACACACATGCAGATTAGAACGTCATTTAGAATGTACTTTGGAATCTTTTGATTGTAACTGTGGAAAAAAATGTGTCTGCCATTAGTTTATGAGAAGTGCGATTGGTGAAGTGTTTATTCTAAAAGTGGATCTTATCAGGTAGTGGAATGATACACCTCCTGTTTATTTACGAATTAAAAGCTCGATTTTTTGAAAATGACAAATGATCTTGTCGAAATATGTCAAAACTAAAAAAGTTATTCGTTCTTCTGAGAATCATTTCGCAGCTGGCTCTGCTGCGCCCCTTTCGAAACACGGTAATGATCCATCCATTGTTCAACGTACGGTACCGAGAGAATAGATATCATACTTCAAACTGAGAACTTGGCTTGCTTGGTTTTGCAAGGTTAGCCGGCTGAATTGGTCGGTGAAAGTTGTGTATCATATATGATACCTCGGGCATTTAAGGCTAAAGTTAGAAATGACAATGGTTCTGTTGAAACTGGTCCTTGAAATTAAAAAGATTTATTTTCGTTCTTAAATTAATTAACAATGTAGTGCTACGGCGTTCGATTGATCCTTTTGAATATTTGCATTATAGGTTATTTTGGTGACTTGTGGACTCTTGGTGCAGGTTATGAAGGATCACACTAAAATGTTGCCTTCTCTCCCTGATCATATTCTTTTCTTGTCTGATATGTCTGCTCAGAACATGTTTAGTAGGGTAATCTAAATGTTTGGCAGCTTGCCAAAGTGGCATTGTAAATACCTGATGGTTTTCTAGTGTCAGTGTCAGAGTTGTTCTTTGAAATTACAACTGCTCTGCTGTGTTCATTGCGTGCTAAGCATCTTTTTTATTAGAAGTTTTTGTTCCTTTTGATGTGAAAATCTAACATGCAAAATTATTCCCTTATGCATGTGCTTAAGGCTTAGTTTGCACCCTGAGTTTTGTTTGAAAACTTTTTCTTTTGGGTTTACATTGTCCGTTGCTAATAGAGTTGATATCGTTTTACATTGTTTTGTATTGCAAGAAATCTTTAAATTTATTTTATCATTGTTCCTTGATATTTAAGAATCTTGAAAGCTTTGATATTTTGTTTGGCCTTAGCATAAAGAAATTGTGTATTATAGGTGTTTGAAACTTGGTCTGCCTCATGAGCTTTTCGGTTCATCAATACGTTTTTTCTTGCCTGTTAAACCTGTTAATCCTCTACCCCATCAAGACCAGGTTGCTGTTTTCAGAGATCAGGAAGAGATTTAGTGCTGGTTAAATGAGCACATTCGTCTTCCTGCAGCATTTCTCACAATTCATTTGTAGTTAGCTTTGGCATCGCTCATAGAATAATCAATTAACTAAGCTCAGTAAACATTGTACAACATTGTTTTTTGAAAAAATTCCATTCACCTTTAGTGATCTGAAGCGTTTTCAATTTACCCTAGCTTGTTGAAGATTGTATATCATACTCTTGCATTAAATCAAACTTATTTAAGTATCTTTAAAATTGTGTTGCTCTCATAAAGAAAATATGTAATAGAGATGCAAGGGTTGGTCTGTTTTATGAGCTCTTGATATGTTGAATGGTGGCATATTTTGATGGAAACTGTCTCATTAAGTGATTGCCAAAGTGCTTCAGAGGTCTTGGCTCAGAGGTCTTAATTTGATTCTGACCTAGTCATGAGCATTCTGAGGCATTTGCATAAGATATGGAACCCTATAGATAAGCATTTGTATTGCGGAGCTAGATCAAGTTGTTTTGTGAAAAATTAAACTGGCATTTTGCGTTATGTAATATGCTGAAGTGTTAAAGACTTCCTATGTTCTTTTACTCATGTTAACTTAATGACATATTAAGAGTTATGTTTAGGCTCACCCGGCTATGTGATAAGAAGAGTCATTTTTCAATTTTAGTTTTTGTATTTTTTTTAGAGGCTGGTTATAGCGTGGCAAGCCGTTGAAGTTCTAAATAAGACTTGGATGACAAGTTCCTGCTTGATTGCAGACAGCTTTGTCTATAGGTTATTCTTCAAAATACTTCAATTTTTCCACCCTCAAGAATTTGGACATCGTAATATAGATGGTTTTTAAAAAATGCCACTCATTTACAGCGATCTGAAGGTTGAAGATACTGGACTTCATACTTCTAACCTTGCCAATTTGTCAGAGCTTGTGAAGCTTGGGTATAAAGTTCTCGCGTTAAATCGAACATATACTTGCAAGTCGAAGAAGGAGCTACAAAATGCAGGAGACCCAATGCTGGAAATCAAGGAACGAAAAATTCGATTGGAGTCAGACTTAGAAAGTGAATTTGGACAGGAAGTCATGAGCACTGTAAAGATTTTATTACGTTCAACGTTTGTCACAGACACTGTCGAGGATATTGGAATCATTTGCAAGCAACCCTACTACAAGAAAATTATGGATAGTTCGGACTTAGTTGCTTATGTACTTGGAAATGAAAAAATTTGCAAAATGATTATTGAAAAGAAACATAATTGTGATATCATAGCTCTTAAGATGGATGAAAAGATGGACTTCATGCTAAATCATCAAACGGTTGGTCAGGCTGTAAGAAATAAATTGGTCTTTGAACTGTTATATGCACCTGCTATAAAAAGTTCGTCGATACGGAAGTACATTTTTCGCAACGGCGTTGAATTAGTCGACAAGGCGAGAGGAAAAGGAATAATCATTAGCAGTGGCGGAGAGCATAGGATGGATTTTCGTTCTCCAAATGACATAATGAATTTGGGGAACTTGTTTAATTTGCGTGGCTCACAATGCAGTGATGCGATTGGCAAAAATTGCCAGGCTGCATTAATGCACATGGAGACACGAAAATATACATACAAAGGTGTGCTGAAGATCGAAAAGCTAAACGACTCTGAGCCATGTACTTCCGTAGGGCACAAAAGGCAAAGCCCTTTCGACAATGCTTCCCCGAAAGCCAAGAAGCTAAAACGCTAGTGTTAGGTACTCGCTGTATTTGTTCTGAGGTGGACCTGTCGCTGCAATAAGTTTAGTAGCAGAATTCTTCTGGCTTGTGTGCGGAGGGTTGATGTCATGCATCCCTGATGTTATGGCTTCGTAGTGGAATTTAGGATAGAAGCGCGAGTCGTTCTCCGCTCATCCTTATTTTGTCCGTCATGTAAGTTTAAGCAACACCGTTCTCAAAAGCGTCTGATAAAATCCGGTCACATAGGCCTTGACGGTAGTCCACAAAAAAAAAAAAAAAAGAATTATAGACGTTCCGCTTCTTCGCGAAAAAAAAATTTTACGCAAACGGTACGCTCAGCAAAGCGTGGACTTGATCAGAGATTTCTTGTATCAAATATCCGTGTAACTCTAGGAGTGAAGCAGAAGACCTGTGTCCTTAGGCTTTTGAAAAACGAATGTAGCTAGGAGCCGACGTGCCATAGTTATCCCGCCCCCTCCCCAACCTTACTGAACGAGGTGACGGTTGCCCTTCACTACGCTTTCGGTGAATACAAGGACGAATGGAGACTGTTGAGAAGGACTCCGTGGCGGCAGTTTCCCTAGACTTGATAGTCGACCTGTCATCGACAAAGTGTGTGTAGAAGGCTAGATTGTCTTGTCTCCTTTGCGTGGCATCTTCTCCATTTGACACGTAATGATATTTGCCATCAGCGGGTGGAGCGGTGATCCCATGCTAACCTCATCTCGTTGAACATGCAAGGCGCTGTCAAACATAAAGGGTTGGTCTTTCAATGGTAGCTAGAAGATTCTATGCGGGTCAGCTCCGGCGATGTTAAGTTCGTGAGTTTTCTGAAGGCACTCATCTTGGAATCCCTTCCCCACTAGGACGCCTATTTTTATTATACTCCTATTATTATAATGGAAGTGCCGTTCTCGTGTACTGGTACATTCGTGAAAAAAGTCGTGACATCGTAAAACACAAGCATTTCACCCAGATTCATGGCTTTGCCGGCCAGTTCAGTTTTTTATAATTTTTTAATGTCGTATGGATCGTGTAATCATGGAAGCTAGCAGTTTTGATAATTGGTCTTGAAACTTACAGTTGTACGTACCGGTAGCCGAAGGTGTGGGTCTCAACGCCAGTTTCTTTAAGAAGTGTGTGATTACCACCTTGGTATCACTTTTACTATGGTTGTTGACAAAGCACTAGCATAGGTTGTTTTAAACAGGCACATGTAGGATAATTTCTGCGCACCTGACTTTCTTGTGATTTGTGATTTTTGACGGAAGTGGATTTGTGCCTAAGAGTGGAAACCAGTGACTTACATAAAAATCTTACAGACTAATGTATTCCCTGATGAGGTCTATGTTGATCTCGTGAAGGCCTTTAATACAGTTGAAGATAGGTGCTTTAGAAGACTGGTTGTCCTCTAAAGTTTTTAAATATGTTCAGAAGGCTTCTCGACCGAATGACGGCTCTTTTTTAACGGACGTGCTTGTTTTTAACGGATATTTATCCGAATCGACGATGGTATGAAACGAGGTGACGCTGCAGCACAATAGTTTAATTTCCATCGCTGCTTACGGTTGCAATTCGGAATTGCAGGAATATGCTTGGAGCCAAGAGTAGAATTTTTAAAGTTTGTAAAGTTTCAGACTTAGGCCGAAGTCTTGCAAAGTTACGCCGATTTCGTAGTCTTTGTGAGCCATTCGGTGACGGGCATGGGGCACGTGATGCGTAAAATTCGCTGTGTCGTGCACTTCGTTTGGCCTGTCCATCAAGCTTAAAAAGACCAAAATCATGTTTACCCCAGCGCCTGGCGAGCCAAATAATGGTCCAAGGATTCGTGCTGATGTTGACAGGGTGGAGGTGTTGAGACTTTCATTAGCCTGGGAAGTGTCTTACGTAGGGCTGTCGTCTTGGAAGCTGGAAAGCATGTAACAAACTTACCGACCTGCTGATAGGCGACGATGGTGGCTTGGCAAGGAGTACTGAAACATGTGTCTGCAAAGCTTGCGTTCTCACTGCCCTACTATATTCGTCTGAATGTTGCAAACTGCTTCACCATGCATAATGCTCCAATAACATTTTCATCAGACTTGTTTAATGGGCATAATTATCATATAGTGGCAGCCTGAAATCCCTTGCGTAGATATCCTTACTTTCAGCGAGCTTTCTACGCATTAAGGTTATGGTCACATCAACTCGAATGCGCTGGGTTGGACATGTAGTCGGGATGGATGACTGCAGGATCCTGAATATCGATAGCTGAAGGCTAGTGTGGGCCCCATAACTCAAGCCTTGAATACGATACAGGTTTATCACATTAATATGAGACATTGCCTTACGCGACTGATAATAGCTGAAAATACCTGGTGAGACGTAGCTCGCGTAAGACTGGAAGAAATTAGTATGACTGGCTGCAAATGCGTTGAAGAGAATCGTGCCCTTTGCAAGCCTCTCAATTAATTGGGACAAACACGTTCTCAATCCGTTTTTAACTTTCTAAAGGAAGGTGTGCAAACCACGCGAAGTCGCACGAGAATCTGTTTCCGTTTCTCATTTGCCCGAACTTCCGAATGTGATAGATAGATAGATATATAGATAGATAGATAGATAGATAGATAGATAGATAGATAGATAGATAGATAGATAGATAG
>QQSS02194313.1:0-12782 GCA_003687565.2 Craspedacusta sowerbii
ATATATATATATGCATGAGGATGTGGGACTATGGCAATGAATTGTTGCTGTTGTTTTTTTTTTGGATGTGTGTATGTTGGTGAGCTTTACTTATTCATGGTGCATCATGTATGTTCATAGCTGCAAGGACAGTAAAGCAAGGTAGCTCAAACTGGACTCAAGGAGGCTATTCAATATCGAACTCCATCCCTACGCTGGCAATACACTCCATGGCATTGGTTGCTTATAACATATGGTACAGGCAACATGTTCTGCTAGGGAAGTTACCAAGAGCTCACCGGCTTTTCTGTTTCACCCACAACAATTTGTCCACTGCTAGGCATGGTTTGCTTAAAGAAAAGGTATTTCTGTTTCTTATATGTCCTGGACTTCATGAGTTTAATTCACAGGTACTCTTAAATTTCAAGTTTATTTGTAGAATTACGAGGTTTCACTGTTAAGTGAGTCCAGGCATGCACATCTCTCATTGCTAACTTATGGTCAGTTTGATAGCATGTAAAGAAATTTATGATAGTATCTCATGGATCTGATAAGGCTATTCAAATACTTTGTTTGTCAACAATTTGTAAGATCGCTTATAATAGATAGACACAAGTTTTAGTGGCTGCTGGCCTTGTCTGGATTTATTTTTGGATTCTGAAGTACTGCCCAGTTGTGCTTTGTGCATTAAAAAGCAGTAGGTTCTCTACGATTTGCGCCTTAAATTCAGGAGCTTATCTGAAGGTCCTAGTGCTTGGTGCCTATGTGCTTCGAATTGCCAGTTAATGCTTTTAACTTTCGAAGTGGTCTTTAGTACTTATTTGATCAAGCTTTTTCAATGAAAGGCTGCATAATAACTCCAAATAATTCCAGTAATTGTTTTTGGTTTGGGAGGTGCCATGCTAATAGCCTGAGCACTTAAGCTGTAGCAATGCAGCACAAGCGGTATGCTTGGTAGCTATCTATTAGACCATTAAAAAGTTAGTTCAGTTAAGTATTATTTTCAGTGTGATTAGGGCATTGACTTGACTGTTGGCAAGAGTGACATTAATTTGCATGGCGTCCTCAACATGATCAAGAAAGATGGATTGGTACCTTAACTGATATGTTATTAACTTGTTTGAAAATAATGCCATCCTGCAATCGGGTATCCCATGTAAACATGTGAAGATAATTGATGTACCGTTAAAGCCATTTCCAATTTCAAAGCCTTACCTTTACTGAAAACCATATCCGTACATGTTGTGATCATAAGTAGACCTAGTTGGCATTGTTTCTGCCTGGTTCCTCGACTGTTTTTAATCTTTATTATACAATTGTGAAATTGTAGATATACAACTAAACCAATACTTAGTGTAAGAAAATCCGAAGATATCAGTATTCTCACCTTAATTTGCCTGATTCACTCTTTTTTTTATTGCTTTACATGTCTCAAGTATCATTACGTTAATATTGTGAGTGTTGGTATTTTTAAAAAAAAATCTCGAATATTGTTAATGTGGTGAGTAAATTTCAATACCCGTGCATTTGGAACTTCCCCTTAGCTCTTGCAACTTCAAATGTGTTAGTAAGGCCTTGTTATATGTAATAACATATATATCACACATTTAAAAAAATGGAGGTGTCCTCAATAATTTTAGTTCCTAAAAGTTGCAGTCTTAGGCCATCGAAGTCATTCAGTCTTTAAGCAAGGTGACTTAAATACTTTGCAAATTTATTTGTAACCTTCCTTGAAAAGTTTTGACTCAATCATGATAAGTGACGTGTTATTTCAACCTTGTTTACTGGCACACTGGTCACCTGATGTCGCTTACAACTTTTAGAAGCAGGAAGAGCTGCGGAGTACCAACTCTGGGTTGATTGGGAAGCAGCGACTCCGCTTCTTCAATGGCAATGCATCGGCTGTTGTTAATGAGAGGCTTCCTCATGTGGATCATGTGCAAGCTTACAAAATAGTGAACTCCATGCTCAGCCATGTTTGGCCTCGTGATGAACCTGCGTTGAAGCTACGTGTTTTGGGTGCTGCTGGCCTTCTGGTAGCTGCTAAGGTACATGTTTATGATTGTTCACCTCGTAAAGACCTAGCAATTTTTTTTTTGGTTGTGGAATTGCCGATATAGGTCGACTGATGTTTTGAAACCGATCTTGATGAGACATTACGTGAGAGTTCGTGATTTAAATCTTTTCAGCCTTAGTAGATGACAAGAATCCTGACTTGGATTTTGCTTAGTTCTTCTGTGTGCTTCTTTTATGTTTATATTTGTTTATGCTTATATTTATTTTCAAGAATATGCTGTCTGTGGCCGTTTTGGTCCTATATTTATAGATCACATATCCATCCGGCGGATTGATGTAATGCATGTCCTTGAGCTGAATTCGGATAGCGTTTCCCAAGTTGCATTGATACGTTTTTTTCCTAATGCGCTCGCAAGTTGCTTTTTGCATTCGAATTCTGCCGCAGTAATTAAGCTTGGTCAAAATGTGTATTGTTGGTGCCGGTTAAGAATTAAATAAATGTAAATTCAATACATTGGCCATGCTTCCAAAGTTTTGGAAAGCATCTTCGTATTATGCTGTGATGGTACTAACATCCGCGGTTCACTAATCTTCCTTTTTTTTTCAAGACGTCTTCTGGTTGCGTTATTATGCGAATATTTACCGCAGTTTCTTTATTGTGTGCTTTAGTTCCATGCGTCTTGTTTATTCCAGGTTCTCAATGTGCAAGTTCCATTCATGTTTAAGTATATTATTGACCATCTCAGCAATGTTCCGGTTGAGGTTGCAGACCCGGAAACCGCTTTGGTTACGATGGTGACAGTGCTTGTGCTGGGATGTAAGTTATCCTAGTTGTCTATGTAAGGAATTGGTTTTGTCGCGTCAGTTTGGCTGATTGAAAAATGCTGTGTGTAGATCTGAATTTTAGAGGTTAACGGTTATGCCATTTCAGCAGGGCGGGAAACTTGTTTAACTAGCTTCATGCAAAGAAATTTCTTTGCCACGAAACGCTTTTTGAGTGAATGCGTTTTTTTCTTTTCCCATGGATAGATGGAGCCGCTCGTTCGGGTGCAACCCTATGCAGTGAGTTGCGGAATGCTGTATTTGCACACGTCACCCAGAACTCCATTAGAAAGATGGCTAAAAACACTTTCTTACATCTCCATTCGCTTGACTTGAGTTATCATCTAGGTCGGCAGACGGGGATGCTTTCGAAGGCCATCGATAGAGGAACAAGGTGGGGTCTTCGTTATGTCTGGGCTGGTTCAAGCTCTTTAGTTTCGATCGATCGGTAGTTATTGGGAGCATGGATTTTCGTTTTCCTTTTGCAGTTAGTAGTGTCTTTAAATCCCTCTTGTATGTGAGGACATAATTTTTTTTTCAATCGATTGCTCAGATTTTTATACATACATTTAGTCGTTGCTTGATCCGTGGTACTGGCTACATTTTTTTTAGGGGCATTGCGTTTTTTCTAAATGCTCTTGTCTTCAATATCGTGCCTACTATCTTTGAAGTAGGCCTTGTGAGTGGTATCTTGGTAAGTGGATCTACAGTATGTCGATTTTCCATGGTGAAGTTCGTTTGTTTAAAAGTTCGCTTATTTAAGTTTCGGTATTAAGATTGTTTACTGAAACGAAATACTTAGGTGACGGTGGCATTATGTACAACTAGTGCTGGTGTTTTTTTTCTGCGCAAGGTTTTGATATCTGACTAAGTCTTGGTTCTGACGCAATTTCCTCCTCCAGCAGCGGCCCTGGCATGCCGCAATTAACTAGTTGTTTTTTGATGTGTTGTTTCGGATTGTATCTGCGTATATTCGTGCAGAAGATACTTTTTCTAGGCTTGGCAGTGCGGATGGCCGTTTTCAATGACCGCCCTCGGTTGCATTGGGGCGTACGTGGCATTTACCTTGTCAGTGACCCAATGGAGGTAGGTGCCTTATCTTTATCGTTTAATCAATTTTGGCGCACATTTTAGGAGTGGGCATAAACGTTCGTATACGTAATTTTTACCCTATTATCCTCTTCCTTTACGTGGATGTTACTGTGATTGCCTGGGCGGGTTAGTGGTGGCATTGTGACTCCGTGCGAGTTTGCCCCACGTTGTCTTGCATTTAGGACCAAGTTCCGCGTTCAGATGAATCACGCTGACAACCAAGCTGGTACCAGAGCCATCGACTCGTTGATAAACTACGAGACGGTTAAGGTTAGTATTTTTAACATCTGTTAAATGTGGAGTGATCTTATTCACCGCTCTCGTGTTAATTGTCCGTTTGATATCAGAAGTTTTTTATCTGCTGGACAATTACTTCGCTTTCTTGGTCCTTAGTACTTCAACAACGAAAAGTTTGAGTCGCAAGAATACGAAAAGCTTCTGGAGAAGTACCATGAGGCCTCCTTGAAGACAAATACGTCGTTGGCATTTTTGAATTTCGGACAGAATTTCATCTTTTCCGCTGCGCTTACAGGTGTCATGTTACTAGCAAGTCACTCGATAATGAATGGTAAGTAGATTGTTTGACGTCCGCTAAGCAAATATTGCCTTGCCACTCAGTCTAAAGCTTGAAGCAATAGAAAAAAAATGATTATCATACTGTGTAATAACTTTTTTTGCTTTTTTTGTTGTTGTTTCGGTAATCCAGAGAAATGCGCGCTTAGTACCCCTATGAGACCTGTTCGACTGCATCTGTTGATACCTGACGATTGGTGCCTGTTGAACGCTGATAGCAAGTAACATGCTACGCTCGAGGACTGCGTTTCTTTCTCTAGCGATTATTTGTTGCTTTCGGTTGCATTGCATTTAGGGTGATTTAGTCTCCTTGCTTTGTTTTCTTAGTTAGTTGCTCGTAGACTGGCTAGCCCGCTGGTTGTGACTTCCACATTCGCTTCAGGTACGATGACGGTGGGTGACCTCGTGATGGTGAATGGACTTCTCTTTCAGCTTTCGGTGCCGCTGAACTTCTTGGGTTCTGTTTACAGAGACTTGCGGCAAGCCCTAGCTGATATGCAGTCGATGTTCAGCCTGTTAGATGTCAAGTCGAAAATCGTGGTAGGTAGAAGTTTGCTTTAAGCTTTATATTTTGATCTTTTTTGACAATTCGTGCTGTGCAGCTAAACGAGTATGCTGCGCTGGTGCTCGATTTTCCTGATGCATGATCGAATTTATTCTGTACATAGATGAAATTAATTTCGATCAAATTTTTCTTCTGTCTGATGTGCATGCGAGAGAGCTACGCAAGCCAAGACAGAGACTGATGTCAATGTTTTAATGCAAAATTATGAATGTAAAATTTTTAAATTTTAAATGCAAGCCGGTCTCTTCCTTCTTGGTTACAATATGAGTTGTATGTTGTTTAGGTGATGGGTGTTTGCGTGTAGCATGGCGGCCAACGGTGGGTTCTATTGTTTGATATTCGTAAATGCACTGTTCTCATCTCATTACAGGAGAAACCGAATGCCCCGTCCCTGCTGTTAGCTCGCGGAGATCCGAAAGCTCACATTCGCTTTGAGAACGTCTCATTTTCGTACTCGGACTCCGCGCAGATTTTCAAAAACCTATCCTTGACTATTCCAGCGGGAAAGAAGACAGCGGTTGTTGGTGGCAGTGGTTCCGGGTGAGCATTCTTTTGTACATAATCCCTCTGTTCTGCTTGTTCTCTGTTGCTGGCACTAGGTGCTTGATTGGGAAGCGTTCGTTTTTCGTTGCGAAATAAATCCTTAGAAAAGTTTTTAAGACGTTATAGTTACGAACTTATATGTTCTTTCAGAAAGTCGACGCTCGTTCGTTTACTTTATCGCTTCTATGATCCTGACGATGGCCGCATTCTGATAAATGATATGGACATCAGGGACATCTCGTTGGACAGTCTGCGGCGAAGTATTGGTATAGTACCTCAGGTAATGATTCTCTTTTGTTGCTGATGGGTTCTTTTCTTGTATGGTCTGCGTATGAATAATTGAAAACTTGAATCGGAGGCCCGCAAGAAATCTATTAATCGATTTTAGACTTGCCCTTCTATGCAAAGTTCCAAGTGTTTGGCACGCTTAGTCTCTATTTCTGTTACAGGATCAAGTTCTTTTTCACAACACCATTTTCTATAACATCAACTACGGCAATGTGGAAGCTTCGCGGGACGAGGTCTATCGCGCTGCGAAAATGGCTGACATTCATAACGCGATTAGTCGCATGCCGAAGGGCTACGAGACACAAGTTGGGGAGCGAGGACTGAAGTTGTCCGGTGGAGAGAAACAGCGAGTGGCGATTGCGAGGGCTCTTTTGAAAAACCCACCGATCCTGTTGTACGACGAGGCTACTTCATCACTTGATTCTGTCACCGAAGAGGTGAGGAGATTTTAATTTATTGCTTCTTGCAAAGTTTTTTGGCAAGTTTTTGTGGATGGTCATTAGGTATTGCACATAACTACATTCCTATATGGGATCTTTCTAGAACATCCTTGAATCACTGGAGCATCTTTTAGCTGGCCGTACGTCGCTTTTTATCGCGCACCGACTATCTACTGTTATTGATGCAGATCGCATCATTGTGTTGGGCGATGGCGGGGTTTTAGAGCAGGGCAATCATTATTCACTCATCGCTAACCCGAACTCCTTCTACTCGTACTTGTGGCACAAACAGCACGAAGCATTACTTTCCGAAGAGAAACCGGTTCAAGCGGGCGGCAGGTAGCTGGTTACATAGTGTTTGCTGACTCTTCGTGCGCAACATAAAGCAGGAGTCGAACTGAGAGTGCTCTTTAACCGCAAGGTTGTAGTTTTACGTTGCTCGGGCTTTCTTATCGAGAATTGCCGAGTCCTATTTTGTGGCGGCACGAAAGCTGAGCTTCATTCCGTTTTTGAGCAGAAATAATATTCATGAAATAATAGAGAAAGCAGTTTTTCAGAGAAAGGCGTCTTTATGAGTTTGTGGGATAGTCTCGCGTTATCTATGATGTATAATTCGGTTTCCGCAAAGAACGCTCCAGTAACCACGCTTGCGTTGATCTTGTTAGTAATGTATATGATGTACTGGATCGTGGTGAGTTCCCTTGTGGTTTATTCTTAAATTTTGAAAAAGGCGTTTGACACTGTCAACCACAAAATTCGATCTGTCAATTCAAAATTCTGCATAAACTCGAAATTTACGGAGTTGGTGGTGTTTGTCTGTCGTGGTTCTCTTCGTATCTTAATGGACGAAAACAATATGTTGCTGTGGAGGACACAAACTCCTGTACTTCTCGTGTTGACATTGTGTTGAGTTCTGCAGGGGTCAATTCTGGGTCCCCTATTTATTTCTTGTATGCGTTAATGACTTCCATAATTGTCTTTCTAGTGGCGTTGCGCAGCATTTTGCGGTTGATACAGCTATAGTTTTTAATATTTTCCTCTTTTAAAAAGATGAAATTAATGGTTAGTCGCGAGATCTCGAAAAATTCACGATTGGCTCTGTTGCCAACAGGCTGATGATGATGCCAATGCTTCCAAAAGTGATATTATTTTATTCCGTCCTGTAAACAAAAGATGTCAAATCAACTTCACCGTAAAAATTAAAACGCACGAAAATATTCTTGTCCAACAAAGTAAAATACCTCGGTGTTGTGCTTGATCCACACCTTTCGTGAAGATTTTACCTCTCCGACCTGTCAAAGAAGCTAGAGAGCCACTGCATTCCTCTCAAAGATCCGCTACTTTGTAGATACACCGACAATTATATCTTTATATTATAGTCTGTTTCAGTCCCATCTGGCTTATGGTTGTCTTGCATGGGGACTTGTAAAAATTCCTTATCAAAAATCATTAGTCGGCAACGACCCGCAATAAAAATAATTAGCTTCTCTGGCTATGAAAACCCATCTGATCATAGGATTTCGAACTTATTTTCACAGCTTGGAATATTAAAGCTAGAAGATGTAATTAAACTACGTTCATGTTTGTTCATGCATTACTGGCAGTGGACTGCCCCAGTCTTATCACAAGTTTTCAACTTTTACTGTGCACCGATAAGGGCGATGATGAGTGAGGCAGCGAAACTTTCAGTGCCAGCTAGAAGGACTGTAATGTATGGAAGCAACAATATCAAGTTTGAAGGTGCCGTGTTATACAATCATCTTCATGACTTAAATATTAACTTGAATAACCCAAAAGCAATCTTTACAAAGGAAATCCAATCAGTGATATTAGCAGCGTACGCGTAGCTGGGTTGATACTTATTTAAGTTTATGGTATTTATTCGCTTGTTTACGATTGTGGTTAACTGGCCTTCGAATTTCGGTTTGAAATGCGTACGTGCTTAGATTTCAAAGTTGAATGCCTGCGTGTTTTTACTTGCTTTCCCATTTCAAAATAATAGGTGCTGGGCAGAGCCATAACGTGTACGTATGATGAGTGTAACACAGATGGTCAAGCGCGGTGCTCATGCTTTCGAACAGATTTAGCGCAGATTTCCATTTCCATTTTGAAATAAATTTTAAAAATTGATCAAAAAGCATTTGATAATGGGAGCTTTATTTTAACGTAATACTCATCAGGTAACCAATCCTAAAACAACTACTTTTTTGCAATTTTATTAAGGACGCTTTTTATGCTGACCGATATTCCCTCTTCAAAGGATCTCTTCGGACAAGTTTTTAGCACCACCGCCCTCTAAATTGACGGAAAACCCCGGACACAAATAATGTCGAATACGTTGAGATATTTTCACCGTGAGTGGGAGACAAGCATCGGTGGTTCAGTCGTAGAATTCTTGCTTGCCACGCGGGAGGCCTGGGTTCGATTCCCGGCCGTTGCAAGTCCGTTACGATTATTGGGCCAGGCCAAATTGTAAGAATTAAAAGAAATTGTTACGATTGCTCTTCTAGACTCTCCAACTTCTCCAATAGCCCATACTTCCGAGGTGATAATTTTATGCAATAACAGAGCTTGCAAACTATGAAGTGAAGAAATCACATTTAAACCGACCTATTCGTTCCCGAAAAGAAGTACATATTACGATCGTTTTTCCTGATTATGGTCAAAAGTGTTACTCATGTCTGCGTTGACATTTACCGCAGATTTCCAATCTCATCTTGTACCTAATATAACAAACTGATCAAAACGAACTTGATAATGCGAGTTCTACATTAATGTAATATTCATCAAGTGACAAGAACTATACCGACACCTTCTTCTACTTTCGTGACGGACGTTTGGTATGCTGCTTGTATTGGGCCTAACCGGATTGTAATGATAACATGAAATTGTTTTAAAGGCACTACAAATTTTTCGATAGCCCATACTTCCGGGGTGAAAAGTTTATTCAATAAGAGACCTGTAAAAACCGAAATGAAAAAATCACCCATAAACCGACCTATTTATTCACGAGAACTTATACTTTAATGTAATATTCATCATGAGACAAGAAATTAAACAAAACCATTTTCTAATTTCGTGAAGGACGCATGCTATGCTGACCGACTTTCCAAGTTCACAGAATCTTCACAAACAAGCTTTAAACATTGATGCCGCTCAAATCTATAGCAAACCAAAGTTACGAATGAAGTCCAGCATGGTGAGATAATATCGAGGCAGGCATGCTGTCAAAAACGAAAAACATTCGACAAAGATAGCTACGACATATGGAGTTTTGCAAATGCAGCATGTCTGTCAAGCATCGGTGGTTCAGTGGTAGAATTCTCGCCTGCCACGCGGGAGGCCCGGGTTCGATTCCCTGCCGATGCAAGTCTTGCATGAATATTGGGCTAAGCGGAATTGTAACGATTATATGAAGTGGTTACAATCCGTCTTTTACAGAAATGCAATAGCCCATACTTCCGGGGTGATAAGTTTGTTCAATAACAGACCTGGTAAACACAGAAATGAAAAACTCACACTTAAACCGACCTGATCGTTCCAGAAAAGAACTAGATATCATGATTGTTTCTCCACATTTTGGTCACACATATAAATCATACTTGCGATAAGATTTACTGAAGATGTCCAAGGACATTTTGTAACTCATATTAAAAACTGATCAAAAAGCGTTACATATTGCGAGTTTAATCATAGGGTAAAAATCATCAAGTGACAAGAACTAAAACAACACCATTTTCTAATTTCGTGGAGGCGGCTTGTTATGCTGACAGATATTCACAGTTCACAGAACCTTCTCAAACAAGCTTTAAACACTGCTGCCACCTGAATCGATAGCCAACCAAGGTTACGAATAAAGCCAAGCATTGTCAGCAAATGTCGAGGTAGGCATGCTGTCAAAAACGAAAAAACATTCGTCAAAGATAGCTACGACATATCGAGTTTTGCAAATGTATAATTTGTGTCAAGCATCGGTGGTTCAGTGGTAGAATTCTCGCCTGCCACGCGGGAGGCCCGGGTTCGATTCCCGGCCGATGCAAGTCTTGCATGAATATGATGCCATACCGGATTATAATAGTTAATGTAATTGTTGTAATTCGTTATTTCCAGACCAACGATATCCCATACTTCCGGGTTGACCACATAATGCAATAGCAGATCTGTAAGCACTGAAATGCAGATATCACCCTTAATCCGGCCTATTTATTAACATAAACTTATACTTTAATGTAATATTCATCAAGTGACAAGAACTAAAGCAACACCATTTTCTAACTTCGTGAAGCAGGCTCGTTATGATGACTGATTTTTCCAGTTCAAAGAATCTTCTCAAACAAGCTTTAAACCCTGCTGCCGCTCAAATAGACAGCAAACCAAAGTTACGAATAAAGGCAAGCATGGTGAGTTAATATCGAGGTAGGCTTGTTGTCAAACACGAAAAGCATTCGTCAAAGATAGCTACGACATGTAGGGCCTTGCAAATGGATCATTTGTGTGAAGCATCGGTGGTTAAGTGGTAGAATTCTGGCCTGCCACGTGGGAGGCCCGGGTTTGATTCCCGGCCGATGCAAGTGTTGAATGAATCTTATGCCGTACCGGATTGTAATGGTTAAAGTAAGATTTGTAATTCGTTATTTCCAAACCTTCAATAGCCCATACTTCCGCGTTGACCAGGTAATTCGTTAACAAACCTGTAAACACTGAAATGAAGATATCACCCTTAAACCCAACAATTTATTCCAGAGAACTGATACTTTAATGTAAAATTCATAAGGTGACAAGAACCAAAACAACACCATTTTCTAATTTGGTCAAGGACGCTTGTTATGGTGACCGATTTTCCGAATTCACAAAGTCTTCTGAAACAAGCTTTAAACACTGCTGCCGCTTAAATCAATAGCAAACCATAGTCAGAAATAAAGTCAAGCATGGCGTGATAATTTCGAGGTAGGCATGCTGTCAAAAACAAAAAACATTCTTAACAGATAGCTACGACATGTGGAACCTTGCAAATGCAGCAATTGTGTAAAGCATCGGTGGTTAAGTGATAGAATTCTTGCCTGCCACGCGGGAAGCCCGGGTTCCATTCCCGGCCGATGCAAGTCTTGCATGAATATTATGCCATACCGCATTGTAATGGATAATGCAATAGTTGTAGTTCGTTATTTCCAGACCATCAATAGTCCATACTTCCGGGGTGACCAGTTAATTTGATAACAGACCTGTAAACACTGAAATGAAGAAATCACCCTTAAACCGACATATTAATTCCCGAGAACTTATACTTTAATGTAATATTCATCAAGTGACAAGATCTAAAACAACACCATTTTCTAATTTCGTGAATGGCGTTTGTTATGCTGACCGATGTTCCCAGCTCACCGAATCTTCTCAGATAAGCTTTTAAACAATGTCACCGCTAAAATCAATAGCAGACCATAGTCACAAATAAAGTCAGGCATGGCGTGAGAATTTCGAGGTAGGCTTGCTGTCAAAAACGAAAAACATTCTTCAAAGATAGCTACGAAATGTGGAGCCTTGCAAATGCAGCAATTGTGTCAAGCATCGGTGGTTCAGTGGTAGAATTCTCGCATGCCACGCGGGAGGCCCGGGTTCGATTCCCGGCCGATGCAAGTCTTGCATGAGTATTATGCTTACCTGATTTTAATGGTTAATGTAATTGTTGTGATTCGTTAATTCCAGACCGTCAATAGTCCATACTTCCGGGTTAACCAGTTAATTCGATAACAGACCTGTAAACAGTGAAATGAAGATATCACCCACAAACCGACCTTTTTTGTTCCCAAGAACTTATACTTTAATGTAATATTCATCAAGAGACAAGATATTAAACAAAACCATTTTCGAATTTCGTGAAGGAGGTTTGCTATGCTGACCGACTTTCCAAGTTCACAGAATCTTCACAAACAAGCTTTAAACACTGATGCCGCTCAAATCTATAGCAAACCAAAGTTACGAATAAAGGCAAGCATGGTGAGATAATATCGAGGCAGGCATGCTGTTAAAAACGAAAAACATTAGTCAAGGATAGCTACGACATATGGACTTTTGCAAATGCAGCATGTCTGTCAAGCATCGGTGGTTCAGTGGTAGAATTCTCGCCTGCCACGCGGGAGGCCCGGGTTCGATTCCCGGCCGGTTAATGTAATTGTTGTAATTCGTTATTTCCAGACCATCGATAGCCCATACTTCCGGGTTGACCAGATAATTCAATAACAGACCTGCTAGCACTGAAATGAAGAAATCTCCCTTAATCCGGCCTATTTATTCCCAAAGACTTATACTTTAATGTAATATTCATCAAGTGACAAGAACTAAAGCAACACCATTTTCTAACTTCGTGAAGGAGGTTTGCTATGATGACGTATTTTTCCAGTTCACAGAATCTTCTCAAACAAGCTTTAAACACTGATGCCGCTCAAATCGATAGCAAACCAAAGTTA
>QQSS02194324.1:0-12782 GCA_003687565.2 Craspedacusta sowerbii
ATATAGCCAGCGTCGCACTGGCCACATTGAAATTTGTAAACAACGCATTGTTGACTCACAATCTTTGGCTTTGCTTTCTTTGGTCTAAAATTTTTGCCAATTTTTCTGCTCGTGAACATTGGCTGAATTAGTACCCGTACTTTTTATGCCAGATCATTTAGACGCGCTTTAGGTTGCGCGCACTTTTTTCATCCTTATAAGGAATAACGAATCGTACGATCTCATTGACGAAACTGTCATCCAAGTTGCGTTGGCGGGCAATATATATATATTTATATATATATATGTATATATATATGTACTAGACTTGTGAGGTTTCTGTTGATTATTGATTAGAGGATGCATGTGATCCAATATTTGCTTTCAAAAAAGTATATTAGGCCGGTTTTGTATTGCTAGGGCTTCGTCTACGATCTTCTCATCAACAAGAAGCAACGGAACGATCCCCGAGTTTTGGAAGTTGTTGCGCAGGAAATCGTAAGAGCTGGTTCATTTTTGAGTTGAAGTTCGTAGTTCAATCGTCATTTCAGTGTTTCTTTGATGTATGATGTGACTCGATTCTAACGACCTTCTTTCCATTCTTCCTGTCAGAGACTCCTCCACTAAACAAATTTCGAAGATATAATTGGAGCTCTGCATGCTCAAATGTGTTTCTGCATAGGTTCGCGTTGGTGTGCGATTATGTGAAAGAATAGCGATACTGAACTATCAATGATCATCATTGGCGATGTCCATCAGTTGCAAGATTTCTGTAGAAATTTACTCAAACTACCCCTCCTTTTTTTACAAGTAAGACCTAAGTTTTGAAGGGATTCTACTTGTTCACTTTGTTTCCTGCTTTTAGTTAAAGAAGCACGCGAAAGAGAATCCACGCAAGTTGACCATGACGGAAATGGCGCAGTAAGACGTTCTTTATAGCCTTGCAGTTATAGTGCATTTCTTTTTAAAAGATTCAACGTCCCGACATGCATTGCTGGACCCACATTACATCACATTACATTGCAATAAATTACATGACATCAACGTTTATTCAACTGTGAATTATATTTCTTCTTTATTTCCTTTTTTATTACACAATCGACATCGATGCAGAGGGGGGGGGGGGAGGCTCCTCAATTTCAATTAGTATTGCTACGAAGAGTCCTCTTCCCATGTATATTACATCTATGCATCTATCCCATCTAGATTACAGCTATGTCTATGTATTTTGATGTTTGATGGGGAAATATTTTCCTGAATCTGAAATCTTGAATCTTGGCGAGTTCTTCAATATGGCATCGGAGCATGTCATCTGTGTCTTGGCTTCGTTTCACGCATTTTGCGTCCAATCGGCCCTGCAAACTTGAGCTTCATAAAATAATAATAATTCATTTCGGTTTAAAGCATAGGATATATATTGTCGCCTTTTTTTATAGTTGTGATATGCTTTATGGATCACTCACTTATAGCATTTATTCTACAGCATCACCACATTCCAAATTAAACTTCGATCATTATCCGTATCCGATACTCAGACTTGACGTACCCCCTTATCACTTGTCAGGTCCCTTGTGTTTTCGAGGTCTTCTCAGACCACTCCTTTCTAATATGCTAATATACACTTTTTTCAGTATATCAAAGCTTCTGAATTTGGGAAAGATCGGCTATCGTTTTTCCTCGCTGTTTGTGCATCATAACTGGTTACAGTTGCTGACGAATGAAGAAACTGATCTTTACTGTTCACCCGCTCCTGTCATTTTGTGCCAGTTGCAAGCATTCAGAAGACTTTCGTTCTATATTTCCAGTCTGCCAACAGCTGTAGCTTCGTCAACACCTGTAGCCAGTTATAGTGCGAAAACAGCGAGGAAAAGCGATAGCCGATCTACGCAAATATAGGAGCTCATCCTACATTTTAAATAATAAACGTAAATGGCTCGTGAAAGCAAGCGAATTTGATGTTTTATATAAACAGTCAATAACTTAAGCTCACAAAAATTAACAGCTCATTCTTGTACCTAGGCAGATCCTTCCACTTCGGAATGTCTCGTGAACGCCCAAGTGCCGAATTATTTGGCACTGTCGACATCGTTACTCATACAAAAAACATGTCCGATTGATCTATAGGCTGGTCACTTACTGTACATGAAACGATGTCACGGAGCATCTACACGTTCACGATCCAATACCTGGGTAAGTGCCTTCCAAGCAAAAGCAACATCCCTCCTTTGGGAACAGCATTCTTAATTTTTTTTTGCTCGTTCTGCTTAAGTAGGCAATCCGTAGGCGTTGTGATCCGTGGATGCAAAATTTATTTAGCTGAGAAGGGTTTGACTGAAGACGCAACTCTATTCTCATAAATATAGCTCTTGCGGCAGAAGCCTTGCCATCCGTGACTGTGTGCTGCGATATTGAAGAGTAACCAGAATTTTACTCCCCGTTCACGATTTGTGGCGATAGTTATCGTCCCGACTTCATAGCCGTGAAGGACTAAAAAGTCTTCATTAAGGAGTTTATCGTTGGTTTCTGGCCTAATGTGCAGATGAGCTTGGCACAAAAAAAAAAATCATTATAAGCCCCTACTTTACATATTTACTAATACTAATACATACTAATATAATACATACAATAATACGTACTAATATAAACCCCTAATTGACAGCTTTTCCTCGTATGTTTCGAGACGCAGTCCTTTGTCCTTTGAAGCAGCATGAATCTTAAGCAGTGAGGATGCAAACATTATCGATTGAATGCAGTCAATAGGCATCCGAGTGCTTTCTTCGAAGTGTAATAAATGTATGTACGCGCACAACTTATTACATCTTGTGCCGAAGAGAAAAGTTCAGAGATGCAACAAACATTTGTACTTGTAGGATCGGGGCAAACACGTTTATATCTTTAAGAGCCGCCCACAAATTATAGCAGAGACCACGCACAAATTTCAATCCTGGCATTATAACTGTAATTGCAATTGCAATTATAGCTATAATTATCATTATTGTTACCGTTATCATTACACTGTTATAATTTTTATTATAATTATCATCGATTCCTATACAGAAATTACAGATAAATTTGAAGCTTATGAACCCAGCGCCCTTTCATTCGTGGCTGTAGTTTAAGATCGGAAATTTTTTTTAAACTAAGAACGTTTTTAACTTCTCTCATTTAGAATGCTGAACGTGGAAAAGAACTTTATGACACTTTTTACAGTAAGCGCCGATTAACATTTGCCTTTCACGCTGGTTTTGTCGAAGCTTTTGTGAATAATTCATACCCATTATCTTACTAGCGCTCATTCTCTCGCATTGCACTTATCTCTATTCAAGGCTTACACTCACTCAATACATAAACGAACGTCTGAACGCGCAATTTGCAGAAGAAAAAATAAAAGCATTAGTTCCGTTTAGTCTATTTACTGATACTCGTTCTGTGATCTACGTTTAGGGACAGAATTCAATGAGCCAGGAACAGCTTGATTGCATATTCCAGCATTATGACAAGGTATGATTGCATTGCATGTTCCT
Organism: Craspedacusta sowerbii; assembly: GCA_003687565.2. Classification (NCBI taxonomy): domain Eukaryota; kingdom Metazoa; phylum Cnidaria; class Hydrozoa; order Limnomedusae; family Olindiidae; genus Craspedacusta; species Craspedacusta sowerbii. The sequence goes on from QQSS02194324.1 coordinate 3,504, forward strand.
GTGCATTCGTGCTTGGCACATGTGCCGAGCATGTTCCTGGCGAACTAACAATATAATTATTCTTGATCTGTGTCAACGTCGTATACCGACCTAATCAACAACTCCCTTTAGGTCATTTGGGTAGCAGCTGCCAAAGTTCGCTTTAACTGGGGAAAGTACGGAAGGGCATTTAGGCAACCACTCTTTTCACAGCACTTAAGCAAAGATCCTCCAAGCTGCATGCATTGGAATTGCCTATTGCTGACTTAATTATAATCCGTTAGTTGGTTAACACCGGGCATATCTTAAGAGGTAATCTAGCGTGGATTCATAGGTTAACAGTGATTCAGATAGAAAATTCAAAAGGCAGCTAATGAAAGATACCTACATAGAATAGATAGAAGGATTGCATATTTACTCAAGCAGCATGCACTTAAATTGGCCTTGAGTGACGTATTTAAATACGTATGTTTAGAGTTTAGCATAAAAGTAGATGTATAAGACAAAGTAATCTTGACGAAGCTGCGAATCATGTATCATACAATTTGAAATTAATGCTGTTTATCCGAATTCAAGGGGTAGCCAGGAAAATTAATATAGAAGTAACTTGAAGAGTGCTATGGGTATGAAATTCTTATATGTGGGTATGGAAGCATTCTATGAAACCTGTTGCTCTATGCCATACATCATCCATTCGCGAATCTCAAGAACTCGTCAACTGCTACGGAGGTAATTGGTATGTGCTTTTCTAGGACAATGATGGGTTCGTGGAAGGACTGGAACTTCAAGCTCTAGTAAACGATCTTCTAGCATCCTATGGCAAGGTATTTTCCAAATTTTTTGCTGGACATAATATTCGCAGCCTCGGCTTTGCTGGTCGATTATCAATTGTTTCAAATTTTTTGCGAGGAATATTTGTAATGGGTGGTTCTATATAAATTTTGTATAAGAAATATTGTTATAAATGAAATCGCTACGCATATTTAACTCGTAAATTGCTCGAGATCTACTCAAAATCATGCCTTACATATTCATATCTATGAAACTGGTATAGATGGCGATGATGGGTTGAATGCGCGATCACGACTTATAAACTTCCTTATCGAAAACTTTTAGGAACGTGTTCTTCGACGACATCGCAGTGCGAAAGTATAAATCTTGCACGCTCAGCAAATATTTAAAAAATTACAAATCTTATGAAAATAAGTCGAGGAATATCGAGTTCTGTCATGGACCTATTAAAAGGACTTTAAAAACTGAATTCATGGTGAGACGTTTTTCTATTTTATCTTAGAATGTGGACAAAAACATTGTTGAGAGTTATACGAAGGTCTTCCTACGCGAGGCTGACACAGGTGGATGTAAGAAGATCAGCAAAGAAGCCTTGAACGTACTTTTCGCTTCTCGTCGAAAGTGAGAGACCCTCATAGGCCTGCTCATAAAATCTTCATCGATCCTTCAAACAATTTCATATTATTGAGATTGAGCCGAATGCTTCCCATTGAACTTTTTTGTCAGTGTAGACTTTGCATGAAATCCTGTGTACGTCATTCTTACATTGTGTAATACTTTCTGTCAAGCAAGCCTTATTGTGATGTCCAAAAGCCAAGGACCTCGTTCCTCCTCCATAAAGCATTTTTTTTTTAATTTGCATACTTTCGAATGCAATACATAAGTAATTCAACGCCGAATAACCTTATTGCACAAAGTTGTTTACTACTGGCATGTCGGTATATATTTTGAAACACGGTTCACATTTCGGTCAAACAATGTGTTATTATCTAGCAGGAGTCGATAGCTCCATCCCCTACTCTAGACGGGCTTGCCAAAAGGCTCTATCACTGGGCAAACAAAGAGATACTTCTTGCTAGTTTTAAGTGGAGCGCAAAGACCGAGACGTGCTTATTGTTAGCTAGGTCATATTTCAGAACTCTTATAAACTATAGCGATAGCTATCAGGAAACAAATAAACCAAACATAAAAACAAATCCTCATGCCACCCGCGACGTTAATTTCGTTGTAAGACAAGTATTACTTCCTACCCAAAAGCGTTATTACGACTTCGTGATAATCATTCGAAACCAGTTTCTTGTTTATGAATTGTGTGATGTTGGATTCATCATCAGTAAATATGGAGAGCAGATAAGATTGCCTTTTTTCTACTCAAAACACTCTGATTCCTTGAGATACGATGCTTATGTACTCAAAAATATGTAAACCTGTTTTTGGGACTTGCCCAAGACCAAACAAAGCTGCGGCGTTAGGTTCTACATTGGGACTAGACCCCACCCAGATTGCGTCTAAAGTTATGCGTAATTATTCATTTACAGATGTAGAATATCTTTCAGAAAAAAAGACAACTCGTTTCAGTTTGTAGGACATGTTTCGATCAGCTTTGATCATTTTCAACTAACACAAAAAAAATTACATCAAAAGCGTTTAAATGAGAGGGCGTGAATACACCAATCAGTCAATAATGTTACAAATGCTCGCTCAGCAACCGATGGAAAATTCCAAAAGGAAGGGCACAACACCAACTATCAATCAACATTTGCTATCAACTATCAACAATAAAAAACCCACGAGGGTACAACAGCTGTACACAAGCGCGCGCAAATACCGAGGAGAGAAAGAAGTAAGTAAGAAGGAGAGTCAGAAAGAAAGTATAGATCTAGATAGAAAGAGTAAGAGCTAGATTGTTAAGTTGGGCGTTAAGGTTAGGTTTAATCCATTGAATAAACATAGCCTCCTTCAGTTTACGCTGAAAATCTGTTGGGGCTTTATCGAAAACAGAAAAACAAAGATTATTACACTGGCGCCTACAGTCATCATTCATTTGCTAATGTTTGAAAAGACTTACCTCTACCCAAGTGCTCATCAATCCGAGTTTTAAGGTGTCCGGATGATTCTCCAATGTAACAGAAACTACAGCCAGAACAAACAAATTTATAAATTACTCCAGATTGTAAACACTTGGGAAGCGGGCCCTTAAGGAAAAGTAAGACCTAGACTTAAATGAAACAAAAATAAGTTCAACATCAATGCCTACGCAATACCTACTAACAATGTTACGAAATTTCTTGGCTAGTTAAGTTAGATACAAAACCTATGTAAGGAAGTTTGTAGTAAAGAGCTTTTTCAACCGTCGATATTCTATTACTTGAATTAGCTTTGGCTTCAAACTTGGTATGTAAATACGGTTTTATACATTTACTGATAAGGCTCTCGGGAAATCGATTTTTTTGCTAAAATGCTCGAGGTTTCTTCCAGATCTGTGTGGAACCCAGACCAGGAACTGTTGATTTCAAACACGCGGTCGATGAGGGTTTTTATCAAGCTAATTTTAAATGAAATGGTGCAGAAGCTATTAAAGTTAGTGAGGAGACTGGTAAAAGTCGTTTACGGTAAATTGAGGTTGTGAAACATTGGACATTATTTCCATCTACTAAAACATCAAGAAACGGCAGCTTCTGATCTGCCTATATTCTACTTTGAACACAATGTTAGGGCGTCTGCTGTTCAGGTGCGCTAAAAAAAGCTCAACATCACTCACATATTTAAACAAGCAAAAAACATCATCTACAAACCTCCGGTAGAAGCATGGTTTAGAACCAGAATAATCGGACAGCCATTCTCTTTCTTTTGTTCCCATGAAGAGATTCGCCAATACGGGTCCAAGAGGGGACCCCATGGCCACGCCATCGATTTTATCGTATACGTTAGTATCAAATAAAAAGTGAGTTCGGGCAGTGGCGAATAAGTATGTAGAATACGAAGTGCAGACGTGGTCCCTATAGATTTGTGCGCGTGTTCTATGGTAAGGTTTAATTAGCTCGATTCTTAGCAACGAGCCCCAATCAACCGGTCCATGTAGGTCATATAGACCTGCAGAAACCGTGGTCTCAAGTTTTCCGCCGCGATTGTTGCCCGCGGGAGGCCAGTTCATTGCGCCTCAAATTTAATGAGAGTTTGGTGATGGTCTTTAGCAACAATCAGTAGAAAACCCTTCAATGCTTCAATGTTCCATTCCTGGTCAATGAATAATTAAGGCTCAGAAGCTCAAGAGCTCACAGAGCTCAGGATTAGGACTTACGAAGGCTGGCGTTCATTTCATAAATCCACCGTTCTTTCAAGTCTGTTGCGGATGATGTCTCAAGAGATTGGCGTGGCTGGCGTTCAAGGGATAGCTGAAGTGACGAATTTCACAATTCGTCTACTAACTAGGCAACATAGCTAAAGTAGGCGATCCTCACGGAATATACCGTAGGAAGCAAAATGCATTATTAGCCTTAAAAACGTAGATATTCCATCTTAAATTCCAACCACACCCTATGTAATTTATATCGTGGTAGCTCAGGTGGCTAGTTTGTGCTCAATTTTGTCCACAGACATATGCACATCAGGACAAGACGAAAACGCCCAATCTACTAGCCTGGCCTAAAAGCTAAATGAATGATGTATAACGCGAGGCAGGTAATGACGAGGGACGAACAATACAAGCAAAGCGATGCCATGTTTGCGCTGTAGCCAAGTTTAGGAATTCAATCAATTACTTGTATATTAGCAACCGTTGCTACGCAGCACGGACGCCAGTGGGTCAAGGAAAATGCCACGAACATATGACGTTTTTAAATTATAGTTACTAGTGAGAATAATCTTCCAAATGATCGCTTTGCTATAAACAGCGTGGACACCCGGTGGTCGATGCACTTGCGCGGATTGGTAACACTTGATAGTGACTGCAACTTGTAATTTCATCTGGGTTCCGTTCTGGGATTTATAGACATCAAACTTTAGTTACATAAGAACAACTTAAAAGCTAGCTGAAGTTTCATCGACGCTGCCTCTCATTTTGAACGTGGTAAAGTACAACGCAAAGGCCTGCTCACCACATGAAGGGCGAAATGGGACCTCTGAATGGCTCAACATTATGTCGGCCAGGGTGTCGTGGAAAATAATTTTAAAAGCATTTAAGCAGCTAAAAGTACAGCTTAGCATTGAAGCTTTGTGGAAACAAGTTTTTCTTCGCTTGTCATAAATTCCTCGCAATTCTTAGCACTGAAAATTTGTGGAAAGAAGTCTTTCTTCGCGCGTCGTAAATTCTTAGCATTCATGTTAAGCTTTAAAGGCGCAAGGACATCTATCAGTGCCTTCCTTTCTAAATACATTCTAAAGATTTGCCAACTTGAAGATAAGCAATTGCGAAAAAAAAAATCAAGGCGCAGGATCTTGAAAACCAGGGAATAGTTCTTACGGCTTGCTGTTAAAGTTTTGGAGGCTCAGTTGCAAAACTGTTTTTCGGAGAGACCCCAGATGCGGCCACCTTATACGCCATGTGGATATGAAAAGGTCTGCAGTACAGTGTCTTGATATTCGATGCAGAAGCCAATGCGCTCAAGTGACGTTTTTTGCGAGTTCAGCAATGTGACATCTCCATTAAAGATGAGGATTCAAGTGAACCATCCAAGTACCTTGCTTTCCCTGATAAAAAACCTCACTTAAAGATAACTTTGATATAGGTCTTTAAACTGCACTGCGCTGTTTAAGGTCAAAGTAGCATTTTGCTTACCGCAAAGGGAAGGTGATTGGCACAGAAAACGGTCAAATATTAGCAAAAGTTCGGTTTCGGTGTAAACGTGTCTCTCCTTTTTGTAACAGACGTATTTTGCATAGAATGGCAGTGTCGTAGTTAAAGTGAGGTGCACGTTCTGTCGAGGGGCAGGTTCTAAAATCATTAATATCCATAGGAAGACATGAACGCTTGAACGATTGAACGTTGAGGAAGTCCGCACAGTCCACGAGTTTCGGATCAGATCAAAAATTATCCGATTCTGTTTAGATGCGCGCAATACAAAATCCAAAGCATAACCCTATCCCTAACACCACGAAGTGCATGAAGAACGATGTGATAATGCTGACAGTGACATCTTTCAGCTTTTTAAACCATTCAGTTAAAGCGCAACATCTAGAAACTATTCTTATCTCGTCAGTATGGAGGGATAATGTCCGAGAAATTGTCCCGGATGTCCCCGCGAACCAAGCACGACCTATTCGACCATAATCCTTAAACGCGTCCTTAAATCTTAAACCCAGCTTAATCTTCAACCTATAAAGCAAAAAAAAAAAAAAAAAAAAAAAAAAAGAAGAAGAAGAAAAAAAAGTCTTAGACGACGGCTTGAACTTCGTAACCTGAAGGGTTAGCTCATTAGTTTAGATCTAGCCGGCGCTACCTCTACATTCTCAGTACATTGCCGTAAGCAGTGCATGAAGATAACTTTTTAGCTGCAATTTTGTGAACATTTAGGTCAATATTGTATGCTAAGAATGTTACTAAGGATCTCTGGGCCGGAGTTTCGTCGCGGTCTAGTCATTTAGGTAACTGTTCGTGCATAAGGTGTATGGAGCGCTCTATGGCCTACATTTCGCGTATTTCTATTGTGCATGTGGAAGGAGAAGAGACATTGGACAGACAAGGGTAAATCATCGTTATTCAGGTTCTATAATATTAGATAGCTATGTAACTGGATTAGGTCTTCTAATTTCTGTATGTTTATGTGCGCAAATTTTGGAGATGTCTTTACTTAATAATCAGAGCCTGGGTTTACTCGAAGGACTCTTGTCTGAAACTTGTGAAGCCACTGACAGTCACACTTGCTGGCATATTCCCTGACAAGATAGCCTTAGTCAAAATAGCTTGAAAAAGCAAAAATAAGTACTTTTACGGCAAAACAACACAAAATGTCAAGGTTTTTACAATTATCGTTACCGATCTATTTACTAGTTCGCTTAAATGTGGCTTCCAGGTCAGTAAAGAATCAATATGCACTCTCAAGTAGTTAATAGTTAACTGAGTAAGAACAACGTGGTGCCTGCAAACCTAACCGATAAGTCTAATCTCAGATTTCGTTTTAACACTTAGGGATAAGCTGCAAGCATGCGGTCAGTTGAAAACATTTCAGCCGCTAGTAACGTTTCGCAGTAGTAACTTTAACCGAATGCTGACTCGTTAGGACATTAGTATCATCTGCTAAGTGATCGACAATTGAAGCAGAAAGACGGTATTTTAAAACCATTGATGCAGATTATATAAGTAATAGTGGTCCAACGACTGAACTTTGAGGAACATCTTAGGAAACATCTAAAGCACTAGAAATCTGACAAGAAGAAGAAGAAGAAGAACAACAACAACAACACATTTATTTCTCGAGAAATGCTATTCACATAGAAATTCAAGAATAGTAAGAAACAGTAAAGGAAAATAGCATGTAATTGCATTTGCTGAAGATGGAGGTATTCTCTATAAACTCAGGCCTAATCGAATGGAGAATGTAACTAATATCTGAGTATTTTCTCAGAAACTGCGAACTTGCACTCACTTAGAAATACAGAAAAATACAGCAAAAGAGGGCATCATCAAGCTATGTAACTACGCGTACTAGCGCCAACTTATCGTCAGTGCGCCTTTTCGGAGTTACCAAGGTTTGAAATACAGGAAAGTTGAACAAATCAAGCAAAGGTTAGTATAGAGAAGACATGGGTGGGAAGCAAGGCCCAGCATCTAGCATGAAGGATGTCAATTCACATAGTAGATCCGCATTTTCAAGAAAAATATATCACCAAACCTTCGCTAAAATATAAAACGTAGTGGAAATCCTTGCCTTTGATACTCCAGCTCAAATAAAACATTCAATCGATCAGCTAGTATGCTCACTAGAAATGCAAGAACGTTCAGGGAAACCAAACATGATAATGTATACACATCCCAATTTAGGTATGCACGGCGACCAATAACGCTTTCATTTCCTTATTAACATCAATTTGAATTAGAAATGTCTTTATTGACGTTGGGCAAGTAGTTGTATGGTACAGCGCCTTTAAATTTGATATTGCTACTGCCATAGGCTTCAGTCCTTCGTATGGATTATGAGAGTTTTGCTAATCCCCTAGCTGTCGTCTTCACTTCAGAAAAGTGATACTTGAATACCTGTCTATAGACCTTCGCAATGGAGGTAGCTATTGCCAATCATGCATTAACAAAGACATACTTAATAAAACTGCATCTTCTGGCTTTATTATCTTCAGTTGAAGGAATAATTTTGACGTAGGATGACTATAACTAGAAAAAGTTATTCCTCTTATAGAATGTTGTTGCAGCATCGGGATTCGATGCAGTGCATTTTTCCAACCCAGGCCCCAATTATGGCTAAAATAATTCCGATAAGTTCGGATTTTACCCTTACGAAGCAGGAATACAGTTGAATTGAGTTGTTTTATTAATTTGATCATCAATTTTTGTTGGGTTAGGTATGTCTTACAGAGTAGATCTCTGTTTGTGGCTGCGTATGCACGATGTGTATTTCTTTTATCTTTTGTAGTTGTTCTGAAAATGTGATTTTTTGCTTTGGCTGCTATTATTGTTGAAAAGTGTAATGTTTCTAAAGCATGTAAATTTTAGATGGTGCTGATTTTTTAGATGATTAATCTATTAAAATATTAGTTTAATAGTTGTCAACAACTGCGTGCATTAATGGATCAGTTTTGTTTTCTGCTTTTTGACATGCTGAATTTCAATTGGCGTATCCTATGTTTGATTATCCGGTTTGGCAATCAACAATTTGAATTTACCAAGCAATCTGTTATCATTTTTACCTTAAACATAGTTGAAATAAGTTTGAGTTACGCTTTGTATATAACTTGCTGGGTGATGCGAGCTAGTAACTATCTTTTCTGCCAATGACTTAAGTTGACTCCAATTCTTTACTATGAGTCTTGACAATTCTTCAGTGCACTGAGTTCTCATTAACGATCTTTGAATTCCTCTACAGTGTTTTGTTAAATACATGAGTCGACTGATAGATGAGATTTATTACCATTTGATTAATGAAGCCAGTACTTCACAACGAGTACAATTTGAGTACTCGCATGTCGTCTCTATCACGAAGCCACCTTTTAAAGCCGCGTTAAATTATGAAATGGTGGCGCCCTAATCTGATTAGCTCCGGTTATGAAGATGTCTCCATCTCATATCGATGCTTGATTAATTGAATGAAGTTTAGTCTTTGTTAAACGTTTATAATTATTTATTACTTCTTTTCTCGTTATTGTAATTTTTGACAGGGCGTTTAGAAAATATACACACGCACACTCTCCATGTCTCTCTCTCTCTTTATATATATATATATATATATATATATATATATATATATATATATATATATATATACATATATAGATAGATAGATAGATAGATAGATAGATAGATAGATAGATAGATAGATAGATAGATAGATAGATAGATAG
>QQSS02194335.1:0-12780 GCA_003687565.2 Craspedacusta sowerbii
ACATACATACATACATACATACATACATACATACATACATACATACATACATACATACATACATACATACATGACATCAAGCATTGTACAAAAAAAAAACATACAAATGCACAAAAATCTTTAGATAGTCTGATTTATAAAGGATACCTGGTGACCACGGAATTTGCAAATGACATGTAACTGATGCGTCACATTTGCCTAAGAAATGACTAACCTTCTAAGAACATCCAGCGTTGATCGTAGCATGCAAGCACCCAGCAACGTGGCCTCTAAAGCTAAACAAGCAACGCCATTTTAAAGAACCGACTCTTTGAGACATGAGTTAATTACGAATTATCCCAACGACGAAAGCAGGCATCTTGGTGAAAGTCACGCACGCGCACGACCAAGAGGCGCATAAACGTCTTGCATGAATATTAAACGACGCATCTAACTAAAACAAGTGCAAATAACTAATGCGATTCACATGCAGTAAACTACCTCACCTTTTACACGAAAAATGACTTGCTTATAAGACTGTGTCCCGCTCTTTTTCTGCCAGTGACGTATACGCGCACACTACAACTGCTGCACTACTCACATGTACTGTCCACTGGATGCGTTGGGGATCCCTTCCGCCTTGTTTAAAAACCGGGTGATGTCTCACTGCCGACATTGGTAGAACAACTGGCGCGCATCAGACACGCTACGTTTGCCACAGAAAATGGAATCCATTTTAATCGGACCACAGCGAGCTCATAATCTGCAAGGACTATGTCCACGATCTACTTAATTGTTTTCTATCACCGTTTACAATGCAGCGTGAAGTTGTGGACAACAGGAGCTTAAATGGCAGCATCGATGCGGGAAATTACGTAGTTTGACTGGTAACCAGTTAGACTAGGAGAAATTACAAACTCGCGATGACGGGGCATTGCTGATTGCTGACCGCGGCGGACAGTCATTCGCCGTTTTGCATGTCCTTTCGTGTCCATTGAGCACGTGACGGCGTGAGTGGCATGAGTCATACGCAGATTACATAAACACTAGAAGCACCTGGTTGTATGTGTGACTGGGACAAGGATCTGCCTGTTCTACAGTAATCCCGACCAAGTAGTGGTTCCTTAGACAGTATTGGGAACATGGAGATGAGGGGGGGGGGGAGTCTTAATATCTGATTTTAAGTATTAGGGAGTATTAATATCAGATTTTTTTCTTTAGGATTAACCTTTGATACATACGTTCGAAGAACGAGTGAGTGAATGCTTGTATGTAAAATCTGAGCGATGCTTCCAGGTAGGAGCGAAGAATAAAGAGTTTGGTCATGCGATGCAAGACCCCTTGGCTAAGGGTGACCCGGATCTATTTTTTTTTTCTTCCAAGAATCGACAAAAAATCATATTTGGGTTTTTCAATTAGTATTTCACAATACCTTATTCATGACCAGTTTTTTCGTTCGAGATAGCTTGATTCAACTCTGTAATATGTTACTGCTAGCCGGCCGACTAGGTGAGCCTCCACGCGGCGCTCGGTGGGCAAGCATGGTATGTGACAAAGTCTTGTGCTACCCTGTTTGGCGAATCTCCTAAAAAGACGTAACCAGCACAGCACGACTTCGTCGTCCGCTGGAAAGGTCTTCAAGAAGAGTGTCTCCTGGTAACAGGGGACAGTGCGATGTCAGCTTCAAGATCGTTGGAGCATTGACCAGTCGTCCGAGCTTTCCTTTGAGGACACGTATCGAGCTCTTTAGCTCCTTGAGAGGCTCAAACAACATCCGATGATTGGCCTCATTTGCTGTCACCGACGATCCATGGACTGCGCATCCGGGGAAACTCCTGGCTCTTCACCAAGCAACCAACCATGGTTCTGCTAAATAAAGAAGGTTAACTTGCTACATTCTATTCCACTGTTTCGATTATTGTTGCTGCAACACATTTCAAGTCTAATTACGAAGTATAAGCACTTATTTATTTACTCCAGATAAAGCAGCAATTATCACTAGCTTACGATGCTAACAGGTAATATTGCTCGTAAGGAATGGAACCTTGAAAGAGCTGATGGCAGCAGTCGGTCATCGATTATCGAGCCTTGAGTATAGCCGGAACATCAAGTTAAAGCTCAAATACGAGGCCCATCTGTAATAACTTGGCAATGCTGGGTTGTAGTAAATAGAATTACAGCAAGGCTGAAGACATATTACATCAAAATATAGCGTTAAAGGCAAGTTGATAGAAACATAGAATTGAAATTTCTCGTTAGCAGAAGACCCATGTGCTAGGCGTAAGGTTTTGTTGAGGACAATTAGGATCTATGATACAGCATTAAACAAAACCTGAAAAGTAGATTCAATATGAAAATTTTAAATTAAAATCAATTAAACTTATAAATAAGTTAAAACTGCAATGCATAATTCCCACCTCCACTGCAATGCTTATAATAGGAGGGCTTCGGAGAACTTCTGCTTTCCTTGAGTAGTAGACACTTTTCTACTTGCCTGGATTAACTCCAGCAATGACATTTTGTTTAAGCTTTCAATTTAAAATACCTCCTTTCATAAAGTGCGTATGCCTTTGCTGTTTCAGACCCCATCTGATTTTTGTTAGCTATTATTGAGAAAAAACCTTCCCCAATAAGACTGTCCTACAATCACAAAAGAATTTGTTTCCTAGATCACAGTTGAGGAATAATTGCTGTTGCATACAAAACTTTTTGAATGATACTTTTGCGCGTGACCGAAGAACAGGTCTTATGATATTTCATTCTTAGTAAACACGACTAAACGTTATTTATTAACTACGTTGAGTCCCAAAGAGAAATTAGACTGTCATGGCAAAGTCTAAAATTTGTCTTGATCCCCATTCGATCTCGCGCTTTGGCGGTTCACATAAACGTTCTGAAAACATGTCTAAGCACGTTTACTCCAGTGCTTCTTTTGATCAACATCCTATTTCTTATTGCGATCTTTATATATTAGTAAGAATATATTAGTAAGAAACGATCGCAAAGAACGAAGAGTCTCATCCTCGATCCAGTCCTTGCAAGAAAAATTTTTCTTACTTTTAAATCATAACAAATGTCATTCTCGAAGCCATACCTTAGTTTATAATTTTCATTTCTCTACCTTTCTTTCACTTTTTTTATCTTTTTAAATTTCACAATCAATGTCATGCTCAAACCCACAATTATGTTCATGTTATATTAGTAATATAGAATAAAAATTAAATATGTTATGCAGGAATAATAAAATTCAATAAAACATACACATAATAGCATTTAAAATATAATATGAAGGTCTTGTAGCTTACTCTGAATAATCTAATTTAGCATAATCAGCGTCAAAATCCACTACGGGATGAAAACCAACGTTCCACCAACATGACGGGGATCTACAAAGAGTCTTCTTCAAAAACACGCCCACAGATGAAAGACATCATTTCCTAGGAGTTGGCCTCGAGCAATTTTCACCTTTCCTTTTTAAATAGTGAGAAGCCACAATTCCAGAGACAGCTACATGCTCTCCCAACCGCTGAATACTAGAGTTTAACGCTGTTACAACGCTCTCGCGATTTAACTACCTGCTACAGCTTCAAACTGCTTGACCCAGTTTGTTGAAAACGCTGGCTATTTTTGTAAGATTTTATATTTTCAGCTACGATTGTGTTAGTATCTACACGTAATGAGGTGTTAGGGGATCTTCTACTCGTTCTAGCTCTGCTAAGATGAGACCTTCCCGTTTAGCGACCTTATATAATTATTGTGTACGAGGTATACTGCCGCATGCTTTTCGGGAGAAACAAAATTGTTGTTGTTGTTGTTGTTGTTGTTGTTGTTGTATAAGCGTTCACATGTAAACCTAGCATAGGTCCATACTTCGTCGTGATGCAACTGCCTGTGAGAAAACCTCGCTAAAGCACCATCATGCTTCAAGTTCTTACTTGTGCAGTGCATTGGCAAGTATGTACGAACCTTTTTGTAGTGATATTTTTTTATTTAGTCTATTTAGCTTATAAATGATTATACGTACTTCACACGAAGTATGGGCGGGGGGCTCGCCCCTTTCGTGCTAGCTCTCCTTCCCATTTAGACAAGCATTCTGTAAATCTATTTTTATATGTTTTTTCGGACTTCTAATCGGGTAAATAAAATTGTTGATGTTGTTGTTGCTGATGTTGTAGTGCGATCTTGATGCATATCGAACGTACAAAACAAATTTGGACGAACAAGCAAAAAGCAAAATGTTTTGCTCTCAACGTGTGCGAAGGGCGTGGCACTGCAGATCGACACGACCCATGCTGCCCATCTGCTTGCTAAGCACGATTAGTTCGCTTAGGTTGGACAAATGTAACCCGAGCTGGTCATCCATTTTCAGCTAGACATTTCCGTCTGATCTGTATTGGTCAAACTGCGTTCTTCCTCAAGTTTGCTGTGTCCTCCTCGGTAGTTGCTCGCAAGAATAACTAATGGCTTGCAGCAATATTACAGCATTATGTGTTATGTAATATAAAACTGTTGCAAATAATTTATTATATATATATATATATATATATATATATATATATATATATGTATATAATATGCATATATATAATATTGATAAATGTATGTGCATATATGTAATGTGTATGCATCAACATATACAACCTTTAATAAATAAATTTACGTATTATGAAATAATTTTCATATGATATAATGTAAAAAATATGTATGTATGATGTAGATAATACATAAAAAATTTATTGCAATGTACATACATGTTTATACTAAATAAATGTATATGCATATATTTATATATGTATACCTACATGTATACAATTAAATAAATAGCAAATCTGTGCACTAATAAAATGAAATCGACTTAACCTTCACAATTATGTCCGCTGTAGAAGCCTACGCATGCGCACTCGTAATCGCCACCCCCAATGTAGTTGCAACGTCCATTATTTTTACAGGGATTGTAGAAGCATGGATTCATCTCTGCAAATTTACATTATGAATAGAATATAAGTACATGTTCATTCTATATTTTAGTATATAAAGGTATTTACCCATAACATGTGTGAACTATGAATTATCCATACAGTATTGCAATAATAATTATTATTTATTATTATGTACTAATTATTGGTCAAGGGATCCAGGAGTCAATACTAAGATCTGATCTTATCACTTTATTTCATGCATAACTGCAATCATCCGAAGATTTTGATTCCTCAGAAAGATTGAGTGACCTAACCCCTGTAATGTTACCGATTTGCTGAAATCAGATGTTAGTGTATAGCTCTCGACCAAACTGTAGATAGATCTTGCCCTGGTTCACACCTTTGAGCACAGTGCTTACCCTCCTTCCGCTAAATTATGTGGTAAAGGATAAATTATATGCATATAATATAGCAAATATGCATGACTTGATAAACAAGCAGGCAATAGACAGAGACAAAGTACATAAGCCCTCAAACAATTGAGTCTGCAAGTGAAGCATTTAATGCTCGGTGCAATGTCATGTTTTTACGGAACGGTTTGGCTATCATACCGGCTTCCATGTCTATAAAAGTCGGAAAGGTAACGCTTTGGTGCGTTTACTCCGACTTAATTTACAGATTATCTCGTAAGGTTCCAGAAGGAAAGAATACAATTTAGTATGAAAAGATTTCAATTAAGTTTACCAAACATTAGATGGCAAGGTGGTACGCTTTTGAGTGTGTATCTGTGTGTGTTTGTGTGCGAGTGTGTGTGCAGGAGCTTTAGGCTTAAACAAGACTGAGTAAAATTTCTCATAGGGATTAGCGGAAAGCAGCAAATCCTGCGCTTAGCTTTGATATTGAATTGAAGATCAATGACGTCGTATTTTCCTGCGTCTGTAATCCTATCAAGACGTTAAAATGAAAAAGATAGGTGCAAAGTCCACACGCACATATAGAAGTTGAAATTTGAATAGCTCTTAACCTTTCTGGTAACTCAATAGGAATTATGCAACTAACTTTACGTGCGGTTGCGTCAGTGTTAGGAAACGTGGTTCTCATTCCGTCTCTTGTATTTAATCATTGATATTGTCGCGAGGACTAAAGCGAGATGGCTTTGTATCATGAAACCGCTTCGGTACCCGACATATTTTATATGCTTAGAAAAGGTTTAGCTGGTATTGCTCAAGCTAATCAGGTATCAAGTAACGGGTAGCAGCAGAGAGAGTCTTGCTGATTGATACGAAGCAGGATCGTACAGAGCAGTAGGAAAGTAGGGTGTCAACATGTCGCTTGTTAGAGCCGCAGTTTCACTTGCTAAAGAAGGTGTTTTCATTTCAGCTCTGATTCTGAAGAACGTAGCCTTCATGGCAAAGCTTGCCTTTTTACTAATTCGCATCTTAAGCGGATATTCATGGCAGCTACCAAAGTTCGTGACATTCAACGAGGTGAAACGGCAGATTTCGGTTGGTTTCGTACAATTCTGGGTTTGGCTGTTTCGTCAAATGAACGAGCGACTGAGCGAGCCACAGCGTAATCCCGTGTTGAAAGTAGTGGAGAAAAAAGTGCGGCAGATCGAAACTTCGCCGTGGTCACACTCGACCACGGAGACTACGTGGCAGACAGCCATGGAAACTGTAAATCGAAGCAGCATGCTGGGATTGTCCTGTGTGACCATTTTATTGACTTGGGTGATAAAGACGGCGACAAGTGCTCGGAGAAAATTTATAGAAAAGTTGAGCGAGGAAAAACACTAGAAAGAGATCATAGGATAAATGGTAGGTAGCATGTCGCAGTGGTCCTGATTAAACAGAGCAAATATTTAATGAAAATATCCTGTAATGTTACTCTGCCGATAATGTAGTATTTACAAATATATAAGGCATGAATAATTCCACACTTTTCTGCAGATTCTTTCTTAACTATTTCAAAGAGGCGTGGTTGCGAAGTGTTGAATGAGATCAACGTGAACGCGCTAAAAAACATGTGTTCTGCATATGCAAGATGATTCTTTCCTTTGACAACTTTAGCTCAATCAGCTTAAAGCATCCTAAATATATATATATATCTCGAACTTCAGTTTTAAAATTAACACGTAACTTTAGACTTCGTTTTCTATGCTCGGATTTTCGAAACCAGAGTGACGTAATCTTATTCTTTTTCTTTTAGTGTAATTCATGGAGAAACGACGTTGTGAATTTGAGTTTAACGCTGATGCACGACCAGATCAAGGCATGCTAGAGCTTTAAACCTGAAGATAATTCCCACGCGCCTTCTTACCCAAAATATTATTTGCAGGAAGTCTGAAGGGAGGATCTGTGCAATCAATCAAACATGCCGTGAGGGTGAGGATGCCAACATGCCGAGTGGACTTGGCACCTTGAAGCAAAGAACTTGCGAAACGATGCAAAATGCCGAATATGTTGGAGAAATCATGGCACTTACTTTAAAACCCTTTAAAATCAAGGAAGATCTCTAATAAAATATGTTGATAATCGAAGAAAGTGTGACATTCTACCAACTTTTGCTTGCGCCCATCTTCTGGGGTCGAGGTCATATAACTTGAGTTATGCAAACGTGGATAAAAAAACGAGAATTGAAGATATTGAGGATTGCTGTGGTGCTTGGAGAGAGAAACCAATTCTGGAGAGTTCTAACGAGCCGATAGATCTGAAGGCCTCGGAAGAGGGCGTTTTTTACAAACGCTTGCAGAAATTTCATGCCCAGCCCCAGGTATTTCTACTCGTTTTCAATCGATAAAAACTGAGGCATTGGACGTGACCTCGGTAAATGGATATCACTATTGGCTAAATTATATTCTGTGGCTTCGCAAGTAAATAAAGACGGGTGTAGAGTTAAGTACGTAACGAATATATAAAGAATAAAGTAAATAAAGATCGTAGAGCTTGTTTCTGAGAGTTCTTTGCATATGATGATTCTAATAAGAACTTTTTCATCAAGCAGATGCTTTTGCCCTGCGTAATGCCCTTTCAAAACACTTGAGGAGTTTTCTAGTCGAAAACTTCACATGGCTTACTTGCTTGAACATACTGTGCTAATTCTAAAATGGTTGCTATAAGCCATGCTTCAAGTATGATATATCAGTTCATACGAGAGACCATCGAGTTTTGCATTTTTAGAGTTCTATTCAGCCAGCAACTATCAACATTTTGTATTGATCTGACGTATTTTTCCTATGATGCATTCTCAGGTGTGTCAAATCAATGAGGAATCCTATAGAATGTGTCACTATGAGTACCTTACACTACAGCCGAACTAATATAAGTTAAGTAGATTTGAATAAGAGCGATAGAGACGCTGAAATTCACTACTTCTCTAACATCACATTCGTTGTGTCAATCGTCACGTGTGAGTCCGACACGAATAGAGTCTGTCCATATTGCCAGTCACTAACCTTGACACCTGTCACCGGTGTAGCCTCCACTACAATAGCACCTGAATCCAATGTCGACATCTTGACATGAGCCACCGTTTTCACAAGGGTTCGGATGGCACCGAGACGAGGCTAAAAGAGAATGGAAACATCATACATGTTATTTGATATATACACTGGAAAGGACATGAACATCTATCATACACTAGACGAGACATGAAGCAAGCTTAGAGTTTATATATATATATATATATATATATATATATATATACATATATATGTACATAAATATATACATACATATATGTATATATATATGTGTATATTTACTGCAACTGATATACTGTTCATTACTCTATGCATGCACTGATAAGTTAGGCATGCGTTTGATATATATATATATATATATATATATATATATATATATATATATATATATATATATATACACGTATATGTCTATTTTTACTAGTTTCTGTTTTTAACGTCACGCTGTTTTTCTCCTCCCCTATTTATGTATCTATTCCTTTCATGTAAGCTGCTACTAGCCTAGAACTCCATTGCGGCTGTTTGAAGTTTAATTCATGCCACTCATGCGACGCAATAATATGGCGGTTACCTTCACAAACTCGGCCGTTTCCTACGTAGCCAGATTGGCAGACGCATTCGCCTTTGATGCAGTCGGCGTTGGGATCGCAGCGAGAGCAACTGTGATGGGTGTCTACAATCACAATGTTTAGTTTCCATGTTGCACAATTTCTAACTAACGCAAAATTCCAAAAAAGGACATGAAAACATAGTTCGAATCCCAATGAATCTCCTCCCGCCCCCGATTCGTATTACAGAACATCAGCCTTGGCAACCCCACTTTGTATAGATGCTAACAATTAACCGTGGTACTTACGTTCGCAGTGCGTGCCGAAGTACTCGTGTGAGCAGATACACTGGAAGCCACTTGGAGTTTCCAGGCACGCGCCGTTATTCATGCAAGGCCGCGAGAAGCAATGGCTGACTTCTGCAATCAAGCAACAGCAAGAAATATACTGGCGTCTGGAAAGACTCATAAAGAATTGAAGACAGCTGAAGATAGTTATCAAAACTCTTCGCTACTTCAAACACGCGTTAAGGTTAACGCCATTCGCATTAGGAATTGCTATGTAAACGTTTTCCAAAGAACTAATAACCAAACTCCAGACTGTTGCTATGTTTACGGACTGGACTTTGATGCGATAAGAAGATAGTCCTTCACTAACCTCCGCACACTGGTCCGTGAAAGGTCTGAGCGCAGCTGCACTTGAATCCGTCATTTTTTTCCTCGCATTCTCCGTTATTTAAGCACGGGTTGGGCGAGCAAAAGCTTTCCCGTACTGTAACCCAAAGAAAATATAGGAATTCAGAGCCACTCGGACATAATATCATCCTCAAAATAAAAAATAGTATTCATGCATGCAGACTACCAATTCATTGTCATAGCGCAAATTAAAATGTATTCATGCAAGGCAGGTTCTTGATTACTAGAATGCGTTAGCAAAGCCCAAAGTTGGCTTGACAAGCAATTTTTCAGGCGATTCTTTTTGTTTATGTATGCGAGTACGACAGTTGATGAGGTAGTGCTTCTTTTAAAGAACGCGCGGAGTTTACGTGATTGACTTCAGAGGAAATAATTTCACTTTTTTACTCACCATTGGAGCCCTATCGTGGAAGCTTGGAAGAGTACAAAGAATAAGACTAGAAAATCGTTCTTTACCTCGACACGTAGGGCCACCGTATCGATCCGGGCATGAGCAGGTGAACCCGATCTGTGTGCTGATGCAGGAACCACCATTGAGACACGGTGAGCTGTGGCAATGGTCGACCTCTAAGTGGACAATCAATTGAAGCACGGTCAGCACTGAGCTCAAACTTTGCTTTGTTTAATGCTGCGATGACATTGTAAAAATCAAGTTAGCTTAAATAAATAAACGAAGTAACCAAAACCTCTGCACATGCCCAGAATTATGGCTTTATCTGACAGAAAAAGGTGCTAAAAAAGAAACTCTCTTTCTCTCCCATTGAATTGTTATCCTTGAATTATATTTCACACCATCTCAGTAGTAGTCAGTTCATATAGACTTAGAGTTGCCTAGCATGGTCCATTAAAGGTCGATGTAAATGAACTGGCACTCCTTCAACCATTCATATGAGACGAGCTCATAGAATTGAGTTAGCCTAACCATTTAATCGTGAATTTTGTCGATTTGATGAACTAGGCTACTATAGCGGTGACTTACCCCGAACAGGGGGAAAATTGGGCTCCACTGGCCCCAAGACGATGAATCCGGGGATTTCTTTTATCTTGTATCGCTTTCTTCCGGCATTGGAATTGTTTGCTGTCCTATTGGACGACTGTGGTGTTAAATGAGAGTCCGAATACGACCGCAAATGAGTTGCATTCCGTGTTACAGGTTTGATTGATAATTTATGGTGATTAGAAGTAGACCTTGCACTACCGCGTCTAGAAAGCGGCTCTTTCTGATGAAGTTGAAGAGAGTCAATAAGAGTCAGGTTCCAAACTAGCAAACTGATCTTGAAGAGCAAGCAACAGCGTCTTCGCACTTCCATTTCCAAGCACTCTTTATTAACCCTAACATTTCTCTACATCCTGGTTTTGATCGACTCAAGCAGCGGCGATTCTACGACTGTATTATCTTTATTTTCTTCCTCCTGGCTTTCCCAATATTTCGGCTTTGTTTACATCTTAAAAATCTACTGAAGTGTGTTACGCCTATGAAGTGCATTCGGCTGGCGTGCGGCCAAGGTTGAAAACAAGTCCGGCGGTTGCTCATGAAGCGTGACCAGCGTGTGCCTAGCGAGACTTAGTTGCTGCAGCCAGCAGAATCGATTGGAATACAAATGTAAAGAATAGTTCAAGCTTTTAGAACTTTAGTTTAAAACTCTCTCTCTTTCTTTCTCTCTCTCTCACTATATATATTTGTTAATTTACAAAGGATTCTTTCCGTGTACAAGCAATGCACAAGTTATTGGTGGGGGGGGGGGGGGCAGGCTGTTGAAACTGTGACGATCTCGTGCAACTGTTTACTAAAGAGCTTCTGCTCTCGTGAGGCGGTGCACTCGAGGTCTCCAGTGGTTTCGAGATCTTAATGGGACTTTGATTGGCCAGTTAAGACATCCACCAAAGGTCCCTGACGAGTCCCTTGGCCGGGATGAATCGTGCCTAAAGCTAGCCATCTGATTATATACATATATATATATATATATACATATATATAATTATAAAAGCTGCACATAAATTATATATAAAAGCATGTGATAAACTGCATGCACATTGGAATTTCAATCTTGATCTTTTCGATTAAGTTCTGTATCTTTAGCCTGAAATCATTTCCATTATTCGTCACCATTATCATTACTGACACGAAGAATTGACATGGGAGTACCTTCACACCGAAGTCCTTTGGCACCGCTTATGCAAACGCACTCGAATCTCTCGTCCAAGTTGATACACGATCCTCCGTTCTGACAAGGAGACGCTGCGCAGAAGTCCACACCTGTAGTTTAGCAAACGAACAACTGACACGCTTAGGCAACAGTAGAAACAAATTCTCTGAATCTTCATTTAAAATTTTAAATTAAAATTACTTTCGGACGATTGAAATCGTGTTTTGACTAATTGTTTGAGAATGGCAGGCAAAAAACAAAAAACCAAATCTGTCCTTTGCAATTATTTTATCAAAAGTCATAAGATTTGCTCAAAGATGTCAATCTTTTAAATAAAATTGCACAGTATTAATCAATTTGCCAAGAAATTAACTTTCAATCTATGTATAGAAATTTGTTACTGTAAATTTCGCAGAGTGGAAAAGCGTTTTCGTCATCATTGAGAACGTGTTCTTAGATATGTGCAAGCTGTGAAGTCTTCAAAAGTGATGACAAAGAATCCTTTGTAACATGACCATATTCGAACCTTCGCAGTTCTTTCCCATAAATCCTCTTGCACAGGAACATCTGAAATCGTCCTCCATATCGTGACATTTACCCTGGTTTCTGCATGGGTTCGGATGGCATCGGTCAATCACTACAAAGCAAGGCAACTCAAACTTTACCTAATATTACAATAATCTTACTAGAGATATAGATGCGGACACAGGTGCGCGTAGTAATATGCATACATATAACATGTGCTTATAAATGCATGTTTTACTGTAACCACATATAGACTGATCACAATATGCATATCTGCACATAAAAAAACACATAAATAAATAAATGAACAAATAATTAGATCGATCGATCGATAGATAGATAGACAGAAAACCTGACAGACAGACAGACAGACAGACAGACAGACAGACAGATAGACAGACAGACAGACAGATGGACAGATAGATAGATAGATAGATAGATAGATAGATAGATAGATAGATAGATAGATAGATAGATAGATAGATA
>QQSS02194346.1:0-12775 GCA_003687565.2 Craspedacusta sowerbii
CATACATACATACATACATACATACATACATACATACATACATACATACATACATACATACATACATACACACATATTACAGATGTAAACCGAATTTTTCCGTACATCCACACATACAAACAGACAAACAAATATGCATTAGCCAAAGGTCCTGATATATCAAACAAAAAAAACAAAAATTCTCACCCTGAACACAGCAATTATGATTCTGGTGACCTTCTCCTTCTGAGATTCACGTAAGATATCTGCCAGTACGGGAATGACGTTGTTCCTGCAATGCAAAAGGCATGTCAAAATAGTCAAAGGACGATATTTTTTATATTTGGAAGACCAACTGAAGGATGCATGTCACACTTCAGGGCAGGATCAAACTAATACCAATAGCGAACGAGCAGATCCTAGTTTGAGCCTCTATTACACAAACCATCAAGATTATATTGGCAAATCAATCAGCAAATAAGCAAGCAAACTCAATAAACATAATCAATGCCATCACAAGGATTCTTTAGGAAGTCACTTGCAAGTCACGTCCGTGTCTGGAACAACTGCGCGTGCTTTAGGAAATCCAAATCACAGAGCATAAGAAAACTTACTCGTTGATTTTTGCGGCCACCTGTGGCTGGAAAGAGAGCATCCAGAGGCAGAAAATGAGCTGGTACTGAAGCTGAAAGCCTGGTTTGCCGAGCAATACCGAAATCAAGCTAGAACAAGAAACGCTTCTGGTTACACCTGTCTTGAAAACGGCAAGTCCAAGCACACTAGCCATCGAAGGCAAGCGGAGTTCACGGAGTTTAGCCAGTGCAAGTTCCACGGCACCAAATCGCGAAAAAGATCACTTAATTCTGCGAATAGTTTTCAATTGGCACTGTGCAAAGCCTTCTCCACCTAGCATACTACTTTGCAAATCGCTTTGAGTCTACAGATGATAAATTATTTTCCATCTATAGTTCCATAGACATCAATTGAAAAATGCTTAACGTAGCAGTACTAGATCCTGACTGACACAACACACAAGCACGAAAATCTTCCAAAAATTGTAGAAATACCGCCTAAGAAACAAGCGGAAACTTTATCAGGCAGTAAAACAAACGTTTCTAATTCGACAAACGACGGAGGACCAAAACATGCCTACCAATTGATCCCATCAATCCGGACGAACGGCATACGGTAATCGTCAATTTTCAAGAGCCACTGGAAGCACTCTGCAGCACTTTGAAGGTACTCATTTCCCTGAAACGCAAAGTAATTTAAAGAAATTCCACCAACAACATTCCGGAGTATCTACGGAAATCATTTGAATGTAAACCAAAGAATTTAGGTGCATGTGCAACACAAGGCATGCTCTCGTTCCCTATTTTAAGCCTTTCAGTTGTTGCCAGCTTCAGACCTTTGTGAACGACTGTTTCTGATAAGACCTGTTTTTCATTTACGAAGATTTCTTCGTCCGCTTTAGACTGACAACGTCTGTAAGTATGCATTGTGGTATTACAAGGACCAGCTGAACACAGGCACGCAAAGACAGAAGACTATAGAACCCCCCTACTTTCTAATTAACACATGAAAACGCCTGATAAGATCATGCTACCAAGCGTTTGCGACGCTGCCTTTATTCATTCTGATAGCAAAAACACATCTTAGTACAAGTCCAACACATAACCTTTATGAGACGATGTTTTATTTTTGGTGGACATACATCATACCAGGTAATTGTATTAAGAGAACAAATACATCTCAATAAAACGATTTTTTTTAAAAAGCTTGCAAAAACCCGAGAAGGAAAGCGCTTACAGGGGTGGACAGCTGAACTTTCAACCAGTTAAGAAGGTAGATCAGATCAGAGTCTGGACATCGCACACGACTGAAACACGATAGCTTCGACAGCAGCCGGCTGGCCTAAAGATTTTAAAACAATTTTGAATCAGCAGAAGTCATACACGGTAAATTTATAACACATAAACCTAACCGTTGTTATAAAGGCTGCATTCAAAAACACGAGAAATCGCCAAATAAAACACTACCCGTTTGGCAAAGCTATCAGAATTAACGAAGCAAAGTGAAGCAGATCTAGTAAAGGCCGACGCACTAGTTAACATGACATGGGATGTCAATCTGCCACGGAGGACGACAATAGTCAGCATATAACCAGACGAAAACAAGCCAACTTACCATACTTGAGATGAGAGAATCGTCACGGTTAAGCAAACTCATAAATGGCGGCCAAATGTTTACGTCCAGGCTAGCAAAGAGAATTCATGGGCGTTTGCACTTCAGCTTATCAACTAATCATGCTAGCAGGATCAAAATAAAATTATGAGTTTGAGCTATAAAAATAAAATTGTGAGTTTATAAGTATGAAGGTGCGTGCAGTGAGACCAACAGAGCAACTGAATCACATTCTAATTATGCAAATTATGCAAATTTATTTATGACAGTCGAGCAGTTACATGAAAGAAAAAATTCCAGACCAGCAATAATTGGTTTCAAGCTATGTGCAAAAACAAAGCCCGGTAAAATTTATTTTCCCATAGGGCATGTAG
The DNA here is from genome assembly GCA_003687565.2 of Craspedacusta sowerbii. Classification (NCBI taxonomy): domain Eukaryota; kingdom Metazoa; phylum Cnidaria; class Hydrozoa; order Limnomedusae; family Olindiidae; genus Craspedacusta; species Craspedacusta sowerbii. The sequence goes on from QQSS02194346.1 coordinate 2,538, forward strand.
TAACTTAGAACATGCAAATAGTACCTTCAGCAAGAATTTAATCTCAGAACTAATAAGAAAGGGTCAACCTAGTCACAACTATGCAACAAGGTTAGACCCCTTCAAAGTTCTGAACCAAGTATACCAACCTTTTCGCTACATCATGGAACACCTTAACTCTGCTTCGGTTTGCCTAAACATATATAATAAGATAACTTTCAACATAAAAACTATCAAATAAACCTCAGACGAGACATCGAGGAGCCACTTTGAAGATCAAGAGGTTATGGAAGTTCCCAAGCACATCCTCATTAGACGAGGAAGAAACACCAACAAAGAGCCTGTATTTGCCTGGATTTCTCTCAAATATAAGCTGAAACATATCACTTCCACAGAAAGAAGTTACATATGCATTCTTTCACAGAACAAGTATTTGACTGTCTATGCTTATCTAAAGTTAACTTTTACTAAGATATGTTGGTTTTTACAAACATGAAGCCAATCCTGGCATTCTCTTTCTGATACAACTTAAGAATCACATTTATATATTTTAAACCTTTATTTAAGAAATATTTGCCATTCAAACTCCTTCATGTTTGACTCGCACATCAAAAGTGGCAGAGTCTTGCTTAGTTGATTAGAAACAAATATTAATATTTTAAAGCAAAAGTATACTCCACAACATCCACAATAGCATCAAGCTATCACAAGTGGAGTCGAGTAAACAATGGTAAGCTGTTTTCTTTTTCTTCTCACACACTCCACTTCATTAAGAAGTATTTTACTAAATATAGGAATAATGCTTGATTATTTACTTAGCACTAGTCAGGAGTAAGCACATTCCATTTAATAAACCAAGATGTTACCTCAAATCAAACAACTATTCCATTAGTTTGTTACTCAGCATGAAAAGCTACTGATAACATAAAGGACAGCCTTCCTTACATTTATGATGTCATCCATCATCACCAAAGTGTATTGAACCACATGGTCTTTGGCCACTTGAGTCAACAAAGACAGAAGTGTTGCAACACACTAAGAAAATTTAAATCAAATATAAGTTATGCCTACAATGAAAACACAAAATATGAGATGAAAAATATAAATCCTGCAGGTTGCAGCAGCAAAATAGGATAACCGCTAGAAACTTGCTTATGTTTTTTGGTAAGGGTGCAAACATTATACTAACTTGCTGTGACTCTTCATCAAAAACTTTGCTCTTCTGCTCAGGAGTCAAGCGATCATAGCGGCTTACAAATTGGTAGTTATCATGATTTATCATCTGGCCTTGATGATAGGATTCCCAATTGATACGGTATGATTGAATCTCCACAACTTTAGCCTCAATGCGACTCAGTAAAACACCTTAAAATACCAGATTAACAGCACAAAATAAAACCATGCATACTCAACCACGGTGTACCATTTCAACTTCTACATTATTTACTTATATATGTAATAAAAGTGTCAGGGTTAATGCAACGTTATTGCAGAATTTGAAGATAAAAGCTTCTTTTTCAATAGAACATCAGGCAAGAGAACCTAAACTGAACCAGTTCTTTTTAAAATATTCTATTCAGGGTCTGGCAGGAAGCCATGCTTTGAAGTATTGTGATAACTCTGTGAGCTTCAAGGAGCCACCTTATGAAATTGGCTTTACTTTTCACCAAACTACACTGGTGTATGACCCTGGCAGAGGGTAGTACCGTAGATCGGGGTGACTTAGCACAGTTTTTAGTTTAAACCTTTGTAAGAAAGCCTTATCTTAGGTAAATGCAAGAAGTTCTAGAACTTGTAGAAACAGTCTTAGTGCAAAATGCATGGAAGAATATTGCCTGCTAGGCAGCATTTTGATTATTGTAGTGTGTTCAAAGTCACCTTGCCATGAGGTGACTTTTAAAACTAGATCTAAAAGACATGCTAGTCACCAATAGACAATACATTGGGATATCTACTGTCCTGCAAACCTGGAAACGGTCACTAGAAAAGGTTCTTTACAATCACGTGTTGTTTGTGATTTTCTAAGCAACAGCTTTTAAATAAAGCACTTCAAAGGCACCCTGCTATGGGGTGACTTAAAACACAAGTTCTAAAAAAGCATGCGACCCAAAAATAGACAATATGTTAGGGTATCTACTGCGCCGCCAATACGGAAGTGGTCAATAGAATAGGTACTTGTACAATAACATGATGGTTTGTGACTTTCCAAGCTAAAGCTTTTACATAAAGCAGTGTCCAAAGTTACCCCAATGCACTTTACTGTGTCACTCAACATGTTATGTGAAAATTGCATGTTTGCCAACCTAACCGTTAGCCTGAGGCTGCAAAGCAAACAAAAGATAAATCATAAGGTGTGTATGCGTGAATCGCTACGAGCAAAAATCATTTTTAGCTGGACCATGCCAAACTTTAAGTGTGATTGTGATATGAATTTTCCTGATAATATCCAAAGCACAACTTTCTGAAAATATACTATACAATTATGGAGCCAACGAGCATCTGCTGCTATGGCACATGACTAAAAGATCCATCCCCAGCAAAAGATTATTTATGACTGCCAAGCAACTATGTGCACTGCTTGGCCAAAAACAAAGCTCTAAATCACAAAAGACAAACCTGAAGCTACAATAAAACCATTCAATAAGAAAAGACATGACACTTACCTTTGCTTGCACCTGTTTGACTAAGAGCAAGTTCATCTTTGTAGACAGCATACTCCGGAGCTTGTACACTCATTTTTCTGTTTTCCACCACAAAAACACACAAAATGCAAAATAAAATGGAAACATATGCACAAAAGAAACATATGCAACGTGGCCGCATTGTCTATTTAATTCCAAAATAATTGTAAGCATATTTCATATGACACCATCGCTTACTCATATTAATTATCATATCATGATAGTCAAACATATGGTTTTCATATGCTACTTTAAATATGACAATGTCTTAACTACCTTATGCTTTTAATTAGCACTTTTATTTAAGTCATTAAACCCAAGAAACTATAAGCTTTCTTTCTGACAGGGCCTTCTAGAAGTATTGCAGTAGAGTAGTACTGCTTACTACTGCTTATAGCAGTAAAAAGTATGGAGATAACTCGATAACAAGTAAATGTATTGCTGACTGGAATCAACTAGAATCAAAGCCTAAATGTATACTGGTTGCAACTTCTGTATTGCAAACTGCAGTATACAGTCATAGTATTTTAACTTGTGTAACCCTATTTGTTTCAAATTTTTTGGGAAATTTCATATTCCCTGGAGCTGTATAATTTATAGTTTAACTTGCGGAAATATATTGACTGATTGACTGATTGTATAGCAAATTGAAATAGCAGTCTACATGCACAGTATCTGAAGATTGTGTAACCTTATTTAAGATCAAATATTTTGGGAAATCTTGTTTTATATTTCATGGAGTATATTGGTTTCATGGACTATATTGGTTATGGCTTGATTTGTCGTGAACTATATTGATTGATTGATAGATTGATCTTGTCTTCCTGAAAGGCAAAAAGTGCAACGTTCACGAGGATTGACAGGAAATTCGACATATGCTAATTAAAGAACATAAGGAGAACTAAGCACTAGAGTTACTCCAAAGATTAACAACCCAAGTCTTTACTGAAGTTCGTATAGGTATCAATATCTGGCAGTTTGCATCGTAATGCAACTAAGAGGCATAACACATCAAAACTAGACCAGAACAGACAAATATTTCTTGGCGCAATTCCTTATAACAAGGTTGCTCTTCAAATGTAAACCTGTTACCCGACCAGCGCCAGATAAAGACTACTGTGCATGCAGCAATCGTAGCCATTTCCCCAACTTTCTTTTAACTGATAGGTCGTATGACCACTCAGCCAAATTATGTATAGGCAGCGGACAAGCAAACGCCTGACGTTCCTTCGAGTAACATACACGAAACAAGTGATAGCAGTTATTAAGCTCGACTAAAGATTGTTTAAGAACACTTCAATTCAGCACAGGCGCATTCAAGCGGCCCTCGAATCAGCAAGGTGTTTTTATGTTAATATTAGCAGAGTGATCTATGTCAACTTGTGATTGGCCTATTCTCAACGAACAAATACGTGCAATAGGATGAATGGCGAGTTACCAAAAACGCCGCAATATCTGCTTCTGATATCGCTGGATGTGGGATTGCTTTACATTCAAGCACATGTGCTGTAATCGAAGAAGCAGAATAAGGCTGCCAGCAAGCCATTTTATTCTGGAGAGACAATAGAAATTGGAGCCTCTAATATGTTATCGAAAAAGTCCAACCAGGCAACACCAACGCAAGCCATTACATTTCCCGCCATACTATACGAAGAAAAGCACAACAACATCTGTCCAAACCATTTGTGACTTAGACAATTTCTGCATAAATGGTGACAGTTATTACCATTCGAGTGTAGCCTAAGGGAGAGAAACAAAGCAATGCAATCTTTGCGAGTTGCTCTTCACAACAACGTTAAACTGGCTAAGTTGCTCCAAAAAAAAAAATCGCTCTCTTCATTACTAAGCATGCTGGGGAAATAAGGCAAGTTAAAATTACTCGAATTGGATATCGCCCAACAGAAGATCAACCTTTCAACTGCGATTTATTAAAGAAAAACGCACAGAGGATAGCCAACTTCAGCAGAACTACCAGCAGCCAATCGACAGTGAATGAAACGGATTCAGAGCATACACATTGCTGAGGAAATTTTTACCCTGTCCCTGAAAATTGCTACATCTGCGCCTTTTGTTGATGAAGAGGTGATTCTACGTTCATCATATGGCTTGCCCAAGCTTCTTTGGCATTGACGTTAAGTGGCCTAGTTCCACTGATCTAGATAATTATATTAGTGCATCATTCTCCTTCATCGAGTGGCGTTACTAGCAGGGTGCGGGGGTGTGGGCCGCACTGGGTGACACCATCTTTATAGTATAGGAACATTTTATAGTATAGGAACACATTTCATAGTATAGGAAAATGTGGAAAAGGTCTATGGTGATTAGTAAAAGTCTAGAGGGGTGACACCAAGAGTTTACCGCACCGGGTGGCACCAACCCTATTGACGCCAGTCCTTCCATCCTCTTCTTACTTTACAGTGCAGTTCATAGCAGAAGCACATGTTAGTATGCTCCATTTTTTATTGCGAAAAACTTGATCGCAGCTGCCGACCTAAACAGTTACTGGACAAAGAGAGTATCGTCATCATGAAACAAGCTCAGTGGTCTTTCATGCTCCATGGTTTGGTAGATGTCATGAAAGATTGATATCTGCTAACACAAGCCGGCGCTTCATGGTTACTTTATATTTAACTTATCAATCCAAAGTTCAACGCTCCAATCTATTTCTATTTCAAAGATGCCAAAAAATGACTCCATCAGTTCGATCACCTTCTCAAAGGCACGTCGCAAAGATGAGACGCCGAGTCTTCATTTCACTCGATACACAGCCCCTGGACAGCTCGCTCTTACTGACATCGTCCTCTTACATTGTCACAAGTAGCTGCGCTAGATCTGCACTGCTCCTCGCGGAAAATGGTTTTGAAGATCGATCAGTGAAAGTCAATCACCCAGCTTGTATAACGTAGATGAAGTTAATTGCAAATGGCACAAAGAAAAACATGAATACTCTTCGGAGATGAAAAGCTTTGCATAAATAGAAGCAACTATCGTAGGCCGGAGGACTATGCGTTGAGGAACTTTAATATTACATACATTAATCTATTTTAGTAACTAGCATCAAGACTCGCCTGCTAGGATGCATGTTTGTGGAATCGCCATTACTTACAGTCTTTTTATAGTTGTTTATCATGTTTGTGTTGTTCGTAGCCATATCGTTCACTACTTGTGCTACGGAGCTTCCTCCTGACGATAATTTTTGGCATCTGGCATTTCTTCCTCTAATTCAGGGGCCTCCAAAATTTTCAGTCCGAGGGCCGCATTAACGGACGTACTGCAGATTGGGGGCCGGCTACAGTGTTATGGTAAAATAAAGTAGCATCAAAACGAGATGATATTTTTACCTGTATAATCAATCCTCGCGCATCTGATTTTGGTTCTTCGAAACAAAGCATAAATTCCTGAAATTAGTTTGCCTCTAAGAAGCGTCGCATTCAAAGTATCACAAGTCACCGTACTTTTCTTTACGTTTAGGAATAAATCCAAGGGCCGGAGTAAAAGGCCTCGCGGGCCGGTTCTAGCCCGCGGGACTTAGTCAGGAGACCCCTGCTCTAAGATATGGTAAGACTAGTCTCTTTTCTTTGGGTTGTAATTCAAATACGTCTGGCGAGTCTTGACTTACCATATGCCACCACGATTGCAACCTCAAATTGAGTTACAATATTCTCAGGGCAGAAGCAATGACTTTGAAAGGGGCGAAAGTCAGTTTTGCTCCAGTCGAAACTGAAGCACGTGGGGAGATTGACATTAAATTCATTCCTACTCGATGGGATTGATTCTGTTCTAGAAAATCGACATTGTAGGATGGCTTATGTTTCTAACGAAGTTCGTGGAGCTCGACCTTTATCGGTAATTCAAGTATTGCGGACAAGATTGGATTAACAAAAGCCAAAGTCAAGATCCAATCTGGATGATTTTTTAAACTGATTCGAACTCCACGCTAGCTTGGAAGGCTTCTTTGGTGTTTTCTACCCCGGAAGTTGTCAAGTCTGGCCAACTGGACTGAATCTTTAGCGAATGAATTTTTGCGGGGGGATTGTAGAGAAGTTCGTTTTGGTGGATGTTGCATGATTTGGATACATCCAGTATTAGTATACATTAATTGCTGCCCCTTCGTGCGTTCTCCCTTCAGTCGTCTCTCCACCCGCATGGTTGCATTTTTTTGTTGAATGTTATCGTCGCGTTTAGAAATAGTTATCATGGAGTCTATTTGGAGCGTTCGAGTTTTCTAGAGCAAACGTTACTACGATATTATCGTAATCGTGTTATATTAAGTTGCGCCACGCAAGATTCATCTTGATAGTAGGCAGTCCATTTAATTCGGCCAGGTGTCGCTTAGTTTGATTATATCCTGATTTCGTTATAAGAGTGGATTAAATGTAAAATATGAACGAACAGTAGTCCGTCAGAAGTCGAGGTTTGCTTAGACTTCGACGCAAAACAGCTCCTCTCGTGACGGCTTTCCTTTATAAGACAATATGTCAAAGCATTTGCAAAATCTGCTGGTATGTCAATGCCCCACAGTTTGACACAAGTCAGAGCGTAAACTTGAGGATCTTGGAGGTAACGCTCACAAAGGAAGCTATGGAAGTGGCTCATGCTTAAGCATCATGGCTCTACCTTTCTCGGTAGACCTGCTGGAGTAAATCTGCTGTTTATTACCTGCCGGAAAAAAACTGTCGACGAAATGCCTTGCTATAAGCTTCTGTATAATATTTGCTCAAAAACACTACTGTGAAGCGCCAACCCTTTGATCTGGTGACACTTACATAGTCCGATTTCCAAGTCACAACACTGGCTATGGATAAAGAGTTTGAGAGTGCCGTTGTACCAGCAAAAACAGGTTCATATTATATTAGGTCTTATACCCAGGCCTTTTGTTTCCGAGGATTAACACTTAGCCATAGCCATAGCAAAAATTTATATAAAGACCTTCTTTAATTTATTTTATTCTGGCATCCAGTTAGCAAACTTCCTGTTAAATCCTTCATATAGCAAATGTGGATTAAGAAGTAGTTGTCGAAGCCCTGCAAAATGCAAAATCCGGACCAATTTACTGCATGAGCCATTTCAGAGTCCTTGAAGACGTGCATGCTTTCTGGCTACGCATCACTTTCTCTCAGCTGGCTTGAGGCTAGCTGACATATAAGAACAGGATGAAGGCACTTGTCCACGTCCAATTCTAAGTCAAACTTTTTCAGCGACTTCGGGAAACGGCGACACTATCTTTCATAAAACTTCTTAAGGCTAAACGCATTTTTACAATCTTAAGTCCACTATTCTCCAACCTAGTCTCGGTTGAAGTGGTGACGGAATCCTGGCAAACAGAAGAGGCGATTGACTTCCATGGCATCGGATGGCGTGCCAAACGAGTTTTGTACGATTAGTAAGATGGCCTTGGTGATATCGCGTTTGAATAACTCGTAAGTAAAAAATTTATCAATCAGGGTTGCCAGGTACGCACTGTTTAAGCCTATAAAATTGCATGCAAAAAATAGTATGCGTTTGTGGTTTACGAACTGTAACGCTTTAGGACGGCGTCCTTATGTAGCGCACTGCGTTATAGCTGGAGCGCTCAGCTTGCGCCGCGATAAATGGTGCTTCATGAAAAGGTCACATGCGTCTTGACTAGCATGGCTACTTTAATCTGTATGGATTGCCTCTTATATTTTGGAACTTGTTTTATGTGATGTGGCGTATCTGACTTCACATAGGCCTTTGTGGACCAGCTTTACTAAGGTATAATATCTTGCTTTCGTCATTAAGCGGCATGGGGTCATTAAGCTAATGCTGTGCATAACCTTGACCAAAATCTTGAGACATTCATATTGAAGAGACCTCTTCCGTACGACGCAGTGGAAGAGAATCCTTACGTAGAAGGGAAAGCAGCGATTGTAAAGAACTTACGCGCAGTTAGGACTTAAACTGTCGTAAGCCATAGTTCTTAACGTTACTAGTTACCGAAGAAGAGTTCAAGAAACATTTTCTTTCCTAGGTCGCACTTAGTTTATTGCTAGCTCTCCACATATTGATGCCACATGATGGGAAAGCGGCTACCTGCGGCTATTAATATCTCGCGCTACTGTAATTCAAAAACGCAAGTCATTTGAAGTGTCCTTGGAGATTTAAAGTTGTCACCTGTATTTCAGAGTTGGTCTACTGGAGACCTAGCAATAAGGGGCTCAGAAGCAGACTTATCAGTAGTCCGCCATTTTCTGAAGTAGTAATTTACCCTGTAATCTGAAGTTTACGTAGATCTTTATTGATGGGAATTCGAGGACCTTGCACTGGATTGCATTCTGATAGAACGATGGGCTTATCAGTAGAAAGTCACTTTCAAATGCGGCCATTAAAAAAGCAGGCTGCATAAATAATTTTTTTCAAATGATTGTCCAAGAGTTAGTCACCCCAACGTACGTTTCGTCCCGGCCAAGAGACTCGTCAGAGACCAGAGTCCCATTAAGAACTCGAAACCCCTGGAGACCTCGAGTGCACCATCTCACGAGAGCATAAGCTTTCAAGTGAACAATTGAACGAGATCGTCACAGTTTTATATAATAAAAATAATAGTAATAATAACTTCATTTTGGTGCGACACATTCAGTACACCTCGGCACCACTCACTATTCTAGGCATGGTGCCTTGGATGATGTCCTCTTGAACATCGCCCTCAGTAATTTTAAATTTTGTAATATAATAATAATGACAACAATAATAGTAATAATAATATTATTTATTTTTATTTTTATTTTTCAAACATCGCAATTTGTTTTCCCGAGTGCTCACAACTACAAATTTGCTTGCACATACATCACTGACTTGCCACTCTCTATGCAGGCATGGCAAATCAGATGACAAAGTTGCTACCAAGTCATAAGTTTCGGGGCTTCCCAAGGCTTGTCTCTACAGCAAAAGAGATAGTATGTTGTTCGGATACAAATGTTTATAGTTTTTTTTAATGAGGTAATCCGACATGGTGTTACTGAATCCTATGTCATTCATCCATTCGAAAATGTTTGTAGCATCATTGCCAATGATTACGGCAGCGCCCATTGCTAAATTTAAGAAGTGCACTGAAGATGTTTTAGACATTTCATTTAAGAGCGACTGGTAGCGATGCTGATTTTGCGAGGCGTTCTTATGCATGTTCGGCTCAAACCCAAAAGTAAGCTCCATGACGAAGATATCTTTTCCTTTGACAGCGATGAAATCTGGACGAAAGCTGTCACCCGAGATTAAGGATGGGGAGGCGAATTCTGGGCACTCCTCTTTTTGGATTCGATCCCGGTAATTGCAGAAGCATCGTCAGCGAACTGTAACCAGTTTCGCTGAGAGAACATTCCTGAAAAGTGGTAATCAAACTGTGCGAATGCAGGAGTTTAGATGTATTGGACGAAGGTGTTCATGAGGATTTTAAAGATCAGAGGGCTGAGGCAATCACCTTGGAGAAGTCCTTTCTGTACAGGGATGAAACGCGTGATGAAGGAATTTTTTATAGCAGCCAATGAAAAGTCCGAGTACAGGATACTAATGACATTGGAAATCTGGTCTGGAATGCGGTGGTATTTTAGAATGCTTGCT